>CAWUFW010020219.1:0-158443 GCA_963921515.1 Calotriton arnoldi | reverse complement strand
ATTATCTACAGGCTTAGCAAACTAATGCAAGGCCGGTACTAAAACAATGTCTTACCAGAATTTTTGATAAAGCTGGAACCAATCATAAGGTAAATGATACGTCGTGATAACGATCCCCAAGATAGACAACAGTGCCAATAGTTTCGATCAATTCCTAAGGCAACAGTTGTTCAGGCAGATATACAGCCGAAATGATAGGTACCTATGATCAAATAAGATATACCAATCAAAGTGAAACTTGTATCCTTATCTATTTTATAGTCGTTCTCAGATAATTTAATTGATCTATTCCTAAAACAATTTTTTGGGCATCTACTAATAGATTTAAAATTTGTAAATAAACATCTTTGTTTATAAAAATGGTATTATTTTTATGTTCTAATAAGTCGTGTTCTTTATTAACAGCTATGTTGTTTATGTATACTATAAACTCTCATCTTATATTATAAGGCTTAATAAGTATTAGGGTAGAGAAGGGATCTATTTAGTTAAACATCATTATTGATCTTAATCAATAATGACCCTTATGCCGCTGAGATTGAATGTGCCCGGCGTAAACACCCTATGGCTTCTTAATATATAGGCCATATCTATGCGACATCCGATATCTTCAAACTACAGCTATTAATAGAGTACGGCATTCAGTTACCGCAAGGCTCTAGATTTAAAATTTGTTACCGCAAGGCTCTAGATTTAAAATTTGTAAATAAACATCTTTGTTTATAAAAATGGTATTATTTTTATGTTCTAATAAGTCGTGATCTTTATTAACAGCTATGTTGTTTATGTATACTATAAACTCTCATCTTATATTATAAGGCTTAATAAGTATTAGGGTAGAGAAGGGATCTATTTAGTTAAACATCATTATTTATCTTAATCAATAATGACCCTTATGCCGCTGAGATTGAATGTGCCCGGCGTAAACACCCTATGGCTTCTTAATATATAGGCCATATCTATGCGACATCCGATATCTTCAAACTACAGCTATTAATAGAGTACGGCATTCAGTTACCGCAAGGCTCTCATCGCAGCGCTCAAAATGAGCGAGAGCAAAAACTAAAAACTAAAGTCGGCGAGGCCAGAGTTGTTCTCTATATGGCACCAGATACGACTACATGCCTCGAGCTCACGATGGTAAAAACCACTAAGAACTGCTTAATAAAATCAGGACACTCAAACGATGAACCTCCCGCTTACCTCGTCGTTGAAATCCGGCCTCCTTGCAAACAATGTACAGCTTCCGGGTCACATCCTATAGAGGTGTTCAACCCGGGGCTGCTTTTAAATGAACTCCGATGCAGTCACGTGATCGGAATAGTTACGAGCACGCAATGGTTTTTTAAAATATTTATTTCTTATTTCAATTATATTAGCGGCCTGAAGCAGAAACAGATTGTTATTCAAAACCTGTTTAACATGGAGAAAACCGAATAGTATAACAGTTTAATACTGACTTACCACTCCTGGGCATATCGCATAATCGTTTCTACAGGATGGCGGCCATCTTTAAGTAGGAAGGATATAATGTGCCTCATGTACTTTAACATCGACTACAATTACTGTTAGTCTGTCAATTAGTTCTAATGATTTTAGATGGACGTGTTACGACCAGACCACATGATAATTTAAAAAGTTTCAAAAAAATTTACAAAAGATTTTTATTATTATAAATATCTTTTAATGAGGGCATATTAATATTGAACATAAGGCAATCCGTATATCATGTGTAATTTGATATTAACGTCCTCCTACTGGGCATATAACATAGAACGTGTCGGATATGCGGCGGCCATGTTAAAACAGGAAGGCTGTAATATGTCTCATATATAATAACAGTGTCCTAAATAGCTGTAAGTACCTCAATTTGTTATAGGGATTCTAATATCCCAAAAAAACAACCACAAGTAATATGCGGAATAGGCATAAATTTTTCAATTTTCGAGACGATTGCGTAAACAACCAGGAAATACCTGTGCTAAAATTAATAAAGTTATCACGAAAAAAGGAAAATAATAAAACATACTATTCTTACAGAAGCAAATAACAAGGAAAAACTGTATCTATATGTAAATGACACATAGGATCAAATTAGTCTCTCCCAGTCCTCCTTGCTATTTAATCCTATCTTAAATGTGTTAAGACGTGACATATAGAATTGTTCGCGTTTCTTTCTTTTGGTTGTAACGTCACCGCCTCTAAAATTCATATGAATAACTTCTATTCCGCACCATTGTAGATCTTCAATTTTATGTTTTTCTTTCATCCAATGTTCTACTAAAGGAGCAGTTCTTTTGTTTGTTCTAATCGCTGATTTATGTTCATTTATTCTTATTCTGATTTCTCTCGATGTCTCACCTACATATCCAAGATGGCATGGACACGTGATAAAGTATATCAGATTTTTAGTGCGACAATTAATAAAGTTATTAATTTTCACAGTAGCACCATTATGCAGAATAGAGGGTCCTTTTATGATATTGTTGCAGTTATTGCATCCACTACATGCAAAAGTACCTGTCGGTAAAGGGGTATTAGTTATACAGGATTGTTTATTCACGTTCGTATCTCTATATGTATGCACCAAGCAGTTCCTGATGGTGCGATTTCGTCTAAATGAAAACATAGGTTTTGGCAACTCCTCTTTTTTCTGATTTGTTATTAAATGCCAGTTTCTATTTATGATATTCTTGATTTTATTGCTCATATTACTGTAGTTAGTAACAAATATCACTGGCATGTTGTCCGTAGAGGATATTTTAGGCGTTTTATCAAAAAGGGAGTCCCTATTAAAGTATTTAGCTCTTTTATACGCATGTCTAATCAACCTTTTTGGATAGCCTCTATCTAAAAATTTTTGGGTAAGATTATCAGAATGTTTATCATAGTCTTTAATGTTTGTACAATTCCGTTTTAATCGCAAAAATTGTCCAAAAGGAATATTATCTCTTTGGCAGGCTGGGTGATTGCTATTATAATGAAGCATGGTGTTCCTGTCAGTAGCTTTGGTGAAAAGTTCTACATTCAACACCCCCTCGACATGTTTGATCTTGATATCTAAAAATGCACATTCAATTTTGCTCATATTGAAAGTGAATTTCAGATTATCATCTCCCAAATTGATCCACTGTATGAACTCTAACAAATTTTCTGATGTGCCTGTCCAAATAAAGAACACATCATCTATGTATCGGGACCAGTTTGTAATATTTTCAAAAAAAGGTGCCAAATTATTAAAAATATGTTTCTCCTCAAACTGTGCTACATAAAGACAAGCCAGACTAGGAGCGCAGGTTGCTCCCATACTGGTGCCTTTGATCTGTTTGTAAAATTCTTTGCCAAATAAGAAGATATTATTTTTTAAAATAATCTCCACACATTCAACTATAAAAGTCGCATGGGGGGATAGATCAGCATTATTAACATTAAGCAGGTCCTTAACCATCTGAATAGTATTATTTTGTGGAATATTAGTATACAATGCCTCAATGTCTAATGTCACAAGGCATTGTATCTCAGGGTTAAAATTTAAGTGTTCTATCTTCTGGATCATGTCAGTGGTGTCCTTAATATACGCTTTTTGTTTTATTACTAGTGGTTGTAAGAAGATATCTACATACTTACTCAGGGGCTCAGTTAGGGAATTTATACTCGAGACAATAGGTCTCATTGGTGGGTCCTCTATATTTTTATGTACCTTGGGGAGGCCATATAATGCTGGGATGGTCGGGTTATTATTACTCAAGTACTTAAATTCATCACTGCAAATAATGCCGTCTTCTTTGGCAAAATTTAATAAATCAGTGATGTTTCTTGTTAGGGCATTCCACTCTTCTTTGCTTGATTTTTGGTAATGAAGGCTATTGTTCAAAAGTATATGTATTCTCTTATTATAATCGTCAGTTTGCATTACTACAATACTACCCCCTTTGTCCGCTGGTTTTATGGTCAGATCATGGCATTGTTCCAGTGTCTTAAGGGCCAACCTTTCACGGGCATTAAGATTATTATTCAACCAAATTTTCTTGTCCAATAGGTCACTAATACTCTTTTCCACAACTCGCTCAAATACTTCTATATCTTTGTTAACTAAATTTATTTGGGGTGTCCAAGTGGATTTAGGCTTAAGGCCCGACTTGTTGTCGGAGAGTAATTTCTCTTTTCCTTCAAAGAAGGCATTTAATCTAATTTTTCTAAAAAAACTTTGTAAATCTCTCTCAAGATTATACCTATCTACCGGGGAAGTGATAGCATAACCTAACCCTTTCTCTAACACATATAATTCTTCTTGTGTCAGAGTCCTGCGTGAGAGATTTATAATAGGAGCCTTATCCATTAGTCCCACTTCTTCTGGCTCCTGGTATTGGGCCGATTCTGAAACTGGTTTTGTGGGTGGAAATTGCCTCTCCCCCTTCCACGCCCTCTTATTTGTCCAAAGTTCTTGTGACGTTTTTCTAAAAAAGATAATGTCTCTCTGCTAGAGCTGGGGGTTGGTTCTTTTTCCTTATCATTACGGTAATCTTGTTGGGCTTCATTTTCAGAATCTGAACTTGTATAAGAGGTGTCGAAAAATCTGACATTCTTTTTGGGGAAATTTTTAGTTGGTTGTTGCCAAGGTCTCCTATGAGAGAAATCCTCCCTAGGTCTATCATAAAAGTCTTTCTGGAGATACGGATAGACATGTTCCAAATTGTATTTGGAAATGTCTTTCCGTAATTTATTAGATTTCTTATTGACGAGATATTCTTTGTATCCCGAGATATCAACCTGAATCTCCTCAAGTTTCTTTTTAGCTTCTTCAAGTGCAGTGTTTTCCATGAGTCTCAACTCCATTGCTTCTATTTCTACTCTCTCTATTATCAATACTTCATGGGCAGTTTCTATGATTAGTAACATCCAATCGCGACTACATCGATTGGCTATGAAGGTCCAGTTTTCAAGAAATTTCTGGTTTTTAATGAAGACACCCGGTTCATTATTCACCTGTAGACCTCTGGGTATGATACCTTTCTTACAATACTCAATAAGAAAATCAGCATGTAATTCAGTTCTTATAATTTTCTTTTTAAGGTTCCATAGAAATCTCCACTGTTCCTCATCACTCTTATCTAAGGTAACGGTAGAAATATTCTTAGTTGTACCATTAATGATCTTATTAAATTGATCCTCTGAAAAACCATAGGTTTTAAGTCCTTCCATACTACTCTTATGATAATGAGCAGAAGGTGGAGAAGAAACTCCCCAGCTAACAAGCTGTACGTAAAATCAATAAACACAAGGGAGATACCCTACAAGTCCAATCAGGGACAGGGAAAGTTCAGACAGAATTAACAAGCGAGTCCCTACTAGATACTATGTACCAAAAAGAAGTTTCAAAAATGTATTATATATATATATATTATGCCGGTATTAAGGGAATAACAATAATTATCACAGGGAGTCAGAATCAACATAAAAAATACAATAATAAGTGTAAGAATAACTAAAATTCACATGGACATATGTCAAAATAGATATTTATTAACATAGTTATACATAGTATATTTACATAAAAAGTTTAAAAAACATTTCATTGTTATATACAATCAATCTAAAAACAAATAATATGAAAACAGAGTTGTCGACGCTGCGTTTCGGTGAGTAGATATATAGACACCTTCCTCAGGACAGTTTTCTAAATAGTAAAAACATCATGACATAATCAAAAATCACAAATCACAAAATAAGAATATTGCACAAACATATTTTGCTGACTCCACTGTGTTATTGCTAAAAAGTTTTACCAAAAGATCTTATCAAAACAATTTTTTAAAACAATTTTTTATATACATCAGCTGTTTGCTGCACACCAATTATTAAGTTCATTACCAGCACATATACATTTCTCTTTTCTATATATAAAGCATTTTGCAAAAACAGATAAACTGCCAAGCACCATAATCATAAGCAATATTAATAACCACATACCTAAAAAAGTGTAAAAAGCAGGACTAGAATGTAATACTTCTAGTTCTTTGTAAGTCACAATTGGTTGAGGTGAAGGAGTAGGAATGATCACCTCATCAAGATTCCTTAGATACCAAAAGAAAAGGAAACATTTTTCTAATTAATTAATGATAATAATTAATCCACAATCAGTCCTACTTAAATTTTGAACCAATGTGAAACAACATACCTTATGATAATGAATTAAAACAGTGTATGTATGTACATTGATGCCACCGTGTATTTCTCATGCACTGGAATCCCCAAATGCTGAAAAATATATAAAGGTATCAGTACCCATTATCTACAGGCTTAGCAAACTAATGCAAGGCCGGTACTAAAACAATGTCTTACCAGAATTTTTGATAAAGCTGGAACCAATCATAAGGTAAATGATACGTCGTGATAACGATCCCCAAGATAGACAACAGTGCCAATAGTTTCGATCAATTCCTAAGGCAACAGTTGTTCAGGCAGATATACAGCCGAAATGATAGGTACCTATGATCAAATAAGATATACCAATCAAAGTGAAACTTGTATCCTTATCTATTTTATAGTCGTTCTCAGATAATTTAATTGATCTATTCCTAAAACAATTTTTTGGGCATCTACTAATAGATTTAAAATTTGTAAATAAACATCTTTGTTTATAAAAATGGTATTATTTTTATGTTCTAATAAGTCGTGTTCTTTATTAACAGCTATGTTGTTTATGTATACTATAAACTCTCATCTTATATTATAAGGCTTAATAAGTATTAGGGTAGAGAAGGGATCTATTTAGTTAAACATCATTATTGATCTTAATCAATAATGACCCTTATGCCGCTGAGATTGAATGTGCCCGGCGTAAACACCCTATGGCTTCTTAATATATAGGCCATATCTATGCGACATCCGATATCTTCAAACTACAGCTATTAATAGAGTACGGCATTCAGTTACCGCAAGGCTCTAGATTTAAAATTTGTTACCGCAAGGCTCTAGATTTAAAATTTGTAAATAAACATCTTTGTTTATAAAAATGGTATTATTTTTATGTTCTAATAAGTCGTGATCTTTATTAACAGCTATGTTGTTTATGTATACTATAAACTCTCATCTTATATTATAAGGCTTAATAAGTATTAGGGTAGAGAAGGGATCTATTTAGTTAAACATCATTATTTATCTTAATCAATAATGACCCTTATGCCGCTGAGATTGAATGTGCCCGGCGTAAACACCCTATGGCTTCTTAATATATAGGCCATATCTATGCGACATCCGATATCTTCAAACTACAGCTATTAATAGAGTACGGCATTCAGTTACCGCAAGGCTCTCATCGCAGCGCTCAAAATGAGCGAGAGCAAAAACTAAAAACTAAAGTCGGCGAGGCCAGAGTTGTTCTCTATATGGCACCAGATACGACTACATGCCTCGAGCTCACGATGGTAAAAACCACTAAGAACTGCTTAATAAAATCAGGACACTCAAACGATGAACCTCCCGCTTACCTCGTCGTTGAAATCCGGCCTCCTTGCAAACAATGTACAGCTTCCGGGTCACATCCTATAGAGGTGTTCAACCCGGGGCTGCTTTTAAATGAACTCCGATGCAGTCACGTGATCGGAATAGTTACGAGCACGCAATGGTTTTTTAAAATATTTATTTCTTATTTCAATTATATTAGCGGCCTGAAGCAGAAACAGATTGTTATTCAAAACCTGTTTAACATGGAGAAAACCGAATAGTATAACAGTTTAATACTGACTTACCACTCCTGGGCATATCGCATAATCGTTTCTACAGGATGGCGGCCATCTTTAAGTAGGAAGGATATAATGTGCCTCATGTACTTTAACATCGACTACAATTACTGTTAGTCTGTCAATTAGTTCTAATGATTTTAGATGGACGTGTTACGACCAGACCACATGATAATTTAAAAAGTTTCAAAAAATTTACAAAAGATTTTTATTATTATAAATATCTTTTAATGAGGGCATATTAATATTGAACATAAGGCAATCCGTATATCATGTGTAATTTGATATTAACGTCCTCCTACTGGGCATATAACATAGAACGTGTCGGATATGCGGCGGCCATGTTAAAACAGGAAGGCTGTAATATGTCTCATATATAATAACAGTGTCCTAAATAGCTGTAAGTACCTCAATTTGTTATAGGGATTCTAATATCCCAAAAAAACAACCACAAGTAATATGCGGAATAGGCATAAATTTTTCAATTTTCGAGACGATTGCGTAAACAACCAGGAAATACCTGTGCTAAAATTAATAAAGTTATCACGAAAAAAGGAAAATAATAAAACATACTATTCTTACAGAAGCAAATAACAAGGAAAAACTGTATCTATATGTAAATGACACATAGGATCAAATTAGTCTCTCCCAGTCCTCCTTGCTATTTAATCCTATCTTAAATGTGTTAAGACGTGACATATAGAATTGTTCGCGTTTCTTTCTTTTGGTTGTAACGTCACCGCCTCTAAAATTCATATGAATAACTTCTATTCCGCACCATTGTAGATCTTCAATTTTATGTTTTTCTTTCATCCAATGTTCTACTAAAGGAGCAGTTCTTTTGTTTGTTCTAATCGCTGAT
Source organism: Calotriton arnoldi (assembly GCA_963921515.1). Classification (NCBI taxonomy): domain Eukaryota; kingdom Metazoa; phylum Chordata; class Amphibia; order Caudata; family Salamandridae; genus Calotriton; species Calotriton arnoldi. Next base: position 149,839 of record CAWUFW010020219.1, on the reverse strand, counting down.
TTATGTTCATTTATTCTTATTCTGATTTCTCTCGATGTCTCACCTACATATCCAAGATGGCATGGACACGTGATAAAGTATATCAGATTTTTAGTGCGACAATTAATAAAGTTATTAATTTTCACAGTAGCACCATTATGCAGAATAGAGGGTCCTTTTATGATATTGTTGCAGTTATTGCATCCACTACATGCAAAAGTACCTGTCGGTAAAGGGGTATTAGTTATACAGGATTGTTTATTCACGTTCGTATCTCTATATGTATGCACCAAGCAGTTCCTGATGGTGCGATTTCGTCTAAATGAAAACATAGGTTTTGGCAACTCCTCTTTTTTCTGATTTGTTATTAAATGCCAGTTTCTATTTATGATATTCTTGATTTTATTGCTCATATTACTGTAGTTAGTAACAAATATCACTGGCATGTTGTCCGTAGAGGATATTTTAGGCGTTTTATCAAAAGGGAGTCCCTATTAAAGTATTTAGCTCTTTTATACGCATGTCTAATCAACCTTTTTGGATAGCCTCTATCTAAAAATTTTTGGGTAAGATTATCAGAATGTTTATCATAGTCTTTAATGTTTGTACAATTCCGTTTTAATCGCAAAAATTGTCCAAAAGGAATATTATCTCTTTGGCAGGCTGGGTGATTGCTATTATAATGAAGCATAGTGTTCCTGTCAGTAGCTTTGGTGAAAAGTTCTACATTCAACACCCCTCGACATGTTTGATCTTGATATCTAAAAATGCACATTCAATTTTGCTCATATTGAAAGTGAATTTCAGATTATCATCTCCCAAATTGATCCACTGTATGAACTCTAACAAATTTTCTGATGTGCCTGTCCAAATAAAGAACACATCATCTATGTATCGGGACCAGTTTGTAATATTTTCAAAAAAAGGTGCCAAATTATTAAAAATATGTTTCTCCTCAAACTGTGCTACATAAAGACAAGCCAGACTAGGAGCGCAGGTTGCTCCCATACTGGTGCCTTTGATCTGTTTGTAAAATTCTTTGCCAAATAAGAAGATATTATTTTTTAAAATAATCTCCACACATTCAACTATAAAAGTCGCATGGGGGGATAGATCAGCATTATTAACATTAAGCAGGTCCTTAACCATCTGAATAGTATTATTTTGTGGAATATTAGTATACAATGCCTCAATGTCTAATGTCACAAGGCATTGTATCTCAGGGTTAAAATTTAAGTGTTCTATCTTCTGGATCATGTCAGTGGTGTCCTTAATATACGCTTTTTGTTTTATTACTAGTGGTTGTAAGAAGATATCTACATACTTACTCAGGGGCTCAGTTAGGGAATTTATACTCGAGACAATAGGTCTCATTGGTGGGTCCTCTATATTTTTATGTACCTTGGGGAGGCCATATAATGCTGGGATGGTCGGGTTATTATTACTCAAGTACTTAAATTCATCACTGCAAATAATGCCGTCTTCTTTGGCAAAATTTAATAAATCAGTGATGTTTCTTGTTAGGGCATTCCACTCTTCTTTGCTTGATTTTTGGTAATGAAGGCTATTGTTCAAAAGTATATGTATTCTCTTATTATAATCGTCAGTTTGCATTACTACAATACTACCCCCTTTGTCCGCTGGTTTTATGGTCAGATCATGGCATTGTTCCAGTGTCTTAAGGGCCAACCTTTCACGGGCATTAAGATTATTATTCAACCAAATTTTCTTGTCCAATAGGTCACTAATACTCTTTTCCACAACTCGCTCAAATACTTCTATATCTTTGTTAACTAAATTTATTTGGGGTGTCCAAGTGGATTTAGGCTTAAGGCCCGACTTGTTGTCGGAGAGTAATTTCTCTTTTCCTTCAAAGAAGGCATTTAATCTAATTTTTCTAAAAAAACTTTGTAAATCTCTCTCAAGATTATACCTATCTACCGGGGAAGTGATAGCATAACCTAACCCTTTCTCTAACACATATAATTCTTCTTGTGTCAGAGTCCTGCGTGAGAGATTTATAATAGGAGCCTTATCCATTAGTCCCACTTCTTCTGGCTCCTGGTATTGGGCCGATTCTGAAACTGGTTTTGTGGGTGGAAATTGCCTCTCCCCTTCCACGCCCTCTTATTTGTCCAAAGTTCTTGTGACGTTTTTCTAAAAAGATAATGTCTCTCTGCTAGAGCTGGGGGTTGGTTCTTTTTCCTTATCATTACGGTAATCTTGTTGGGCTTCATTTTCAGAATCTGAACTTGTATAAGAGGTGTCGAAAAATCTGACATTCTTTTTGGGGAAATTTTTAGTTGGTTGTTGCCAAGGTCTCCTATGAGAGAAATCCTCCCTAGGTCTATCATAAAAGTCTTTCTGGAGATACGGATAGACATGTTCCAAATTGTATTTGGAAATGTCTTTCCGTAATTTATTAGATTTCTTATTGACGAGATATTCTTTGTATCCCGAGATATCAACCTGAATCTCCTCAAGTTTCTTTTTAGCTTCTTCAAGTGCAGTGTTTTCCATGAGTCTCAACTCCATTGCTTCTATTTCTACTCTCTCTATTATCAATACTTCATGGGCAGTTTCTATGATTAGTAACATCCAATCGCGACTACATCGATTGGCTATGAAGGTCCAGTTTTCAAGAAATTTCTGGTTTTTAATGAAGACACCCGGTTCATTATTCACCTGTAGACCTCTGGGTATGATACCTTTCTTACAATACTCAATAAGAAAATCAGCATGTAATTCAGTTCTTATAATTTTCTTTTTAAGGTTCCATAGAAATCTCCACTGTTCCTCATCACTCTTATCTAAGGTAACGGTAGAAATATTCTTAGTTGTACCATTAATGATCTTATTAAATTGATCCTCTGAAAAACCATAGGTTTTAAGTCCTTCCATACTACTCTTATGATAATGAGCAGAAGGTGGAGAAGAAACTCCCCAGCTAACAAGCTGTACGTAAAATCAATAAACACAAGGGAGATACCCTACAAGTCCAATCAGGGACAGGGAAAGTTCAGACAGAATTAACAAGCGAGTCCCTACTAGATACTATGTACCAAAAAGAAGTTTCAAAAATGTATTATATATATATATATTATGCCGGTATTAAGGGAATAACAATAATTATCACAGGGAGTCAGAATCAACATAAAAAATACAATAATAAGTGTAAGAATAACTAAAATTCACATGGACATATGTCAAAATAGATATTTATTAACATAGTTATACATAGTATATTTACATAAAAAGTTTAAAAAACATTTCATTGTTATATACAATCAATCTAAAAACAAATAATATGAAAACAGAGTTGTCGACGCTGCGTTTCGGTGAGTAGATATATAGACACCTTCCTCAGGACAGTTTTCTAAATAGTAAAAACATCATGACATAATCAAAAATCACAAATCACAAAATAAGAATATTGCACAAACATATTTTGCTGACTCCACTGTGTTATTGCTAAAAAGTTTTACCAAAAGATCTTATCAAAACAATTTTTTAAAACAATTTTTTATATACATCAGCTGTTTGCTGCACACCAATTATTAAGTTCATTACCAGCACATATACATTTCTCTTTTCTATATATAAAGCATTTTGCAAAAACAGATAAACTGCCAAGCACCATAATCATAAGCAATATTAATAACCACATACCTAAAAAAGTGTAAAAAGCAGGACTAGAATGTAATACTTCTAGTTCTTTGTAAGTCACAATTGGTTGAGGTGAAGGAGTAGGAATGATCACCTCATCAAGATTCCTTAGATACCAAAAGAAAAGGAAACATTTTTCTAATTAATTAATGATAATAATTAATCCACAATCAGTCCTACTTAAATTTTGAACCAATGTGAAACAACATACCTTATGATAATGAATTAAAACAGTGTATGTATGTACATTGATGCCACCGTGTATTTCTCATGCACTGGAATCCCCAAATGCTGAAAAATATATAAAGGTATCAGTACCCATTATCTACAGGCTTAGCAAACTAATGCAAGGCCGGTACTAAAACAATGTCTTACCAGAATTTTTGATAAAGCTGGAACCAATCATAAGGTAAATGATACGTCGTGATAACGATCCCCAAGATAGACAACAGTGCCAATAGTTTCGATCAATTCCTAAGGCAACAGTTGTTCAGGCAGATATACAGCCGAAATGATAGGTACCTATGATCAAATAAGATATACCAATCAAAGTGAAACTTGTATCCTTATCTATTTTATAGTCGTTCTCAGATAATTTAATTGATCTATTCCTAAAACAATTTTTTGGGCATCTACTAATAGATTTAAAATTTGTAAATAAACATCTTTGTTTATAAAAATGGTATTATTTTTATGTTCTAATAAGTCGTGTTCTTTATTAACAGCTATGTTGTTTATGTATACTATAAACTCTCATCTTATATTATAAGGCTTAATAAGTATTAGGGTAGAGAAGGGATCTATTTAGTTAAACATCATTATTGATCTTAATCAATAATGACCCTTATGCCGCTGAGATTGAATGTGCCCGGCGTAAACACCCTATGGCTTCTTAATATATAGGCCATATCTATGCGACATCCGATATCTTCAAACTACAGCTATTAATAGAGTACGGCATTCAGTTACCGCAAGGCTCTAGATTTAAAATTTGTTACCGCAAGGCTCTAGATTTAAAATTTGTAAATAAACATCTTTGTTTATAAAAATGGTATTATTTTTATGTTCTAATAAGTCGTGATCTTTATTAACAGCTATGTTGTTTATGTATACTATAAACTCTCATCTTATATTATAAGGCTTAATAAGTATTAGGGTAGAGAAGGGATCTATTTAGTTAAACATCATTATTTATCTTAATCAATAATGACCCTTATGCCGCTGAGATTGAATGTGCCCGGCGTAAACACCCTATGGCTTCTTAATATATAGGCCATATCTATGCGACATCCGATATCTTCAAACTACAGCTATTAATAGAGTACGGCATTCAGTTACCGCAAGGCTCTCATCGCAGCGCTCAAAATGAGCGAGAGCAAAAACTAAAAACTAAAGTCGGCGAGGCCAGAGTTGTTCTCTATATGGCACCAGATACGACTACATGCCTCGAGCTCACGATGGTAAAAACCACTAAGAACTGCTTAATAAAATCAGGACACTCAAACGATGAACCTCCCGCTTACCTCGTCGTTGAAATCCGGCCTCCTTGCAAACAATGTACAGCTTCCGGGTCACATCCTATAGAGGTGTTCAACCCGGGGCTGCTTTTAAATGAACTCCGATGCAGTCACGTGATCGGAATAGTTACGAGCACGCAATGGTTTTTTAAAATATTTATTTCTTATTTCAATTATATTAGCGGCCTGAAGCAGAAACAGATTGTTATTCAAAACCTGTTTAACATGGAGAAAACCGAATAGTATAACAGTTTAATACTGACTTACCACTCCTGGGCATATCGCATAATCGTTTCTACAGGATGGCGGCCATCTTTAAGTAGGAAGGATATAATGTGCCTCATGTACTTTAACATCGACTACAATTACTGTTAGTCTGTCAATTAGTTCTAATGATTTTAGATGGACGTGTTACGACCAGACCACATGATAATTTAAAAAGTTTCAAAAAAATTTACAAAAGATTTTTATTATTATAAATATCTTTTAATGAGGGCATATTAATATTGAACATAAGGCAATCCGTATATCATGTGTAATTTGATATTAACGTCCTCCTACTGGGCATATAACATAGAACGTGTCGGATATGCGGCGGCCATGTTAAAACAGGAAGGCTGTAATATGTCTCATATATAATAACAGTGTCCTAAATAGCTGTAAGTACCTCAATTTGTTATAGGGATTCTAATATCCCAAAAAACAACCACAAGTAATATGCGGAATAGGCATAAATTTTTCAATTTTCGAGACGATTGCGTAAACAACCAGGAAATACCTGTGCTAAAATTAATAAAGTTATCACGAAAAAGGAAAATAATAAAACATACTATTCTTACAGAAGCAAATAACAAGGAAAAACTGTATCTATATGTAAATGACACATAGGATCAAATTAGTCTCTCCCAGTCCTCCTTGCTATTTAATCCTATCTTAAATGTGTTAAGACGTGACATATAGAATTGTTCGCGTTTCTTTCTTTTGGTTGTAACGTCACCGCCTCTAAAATTCATATGAATAACTTCTATTCCGCACCATTGTAGATCTTCAATTTTATGTTTTTCTTTCATCCAATGTTCTACTAAAGGAGCAGTTCTTTTGTTTGTTCTAATCGCTGATTTATGTTCATTTATTCTTATTCTGATTTCTCTCGATGTCTCACCTACATATCCAAGATGGCATGGACACGTGATAAAGTATATCAGATTTTTAGTGCGACAATTAATAAAGTTATTAATTTTCACAGTAGCACCATTATGCAGAATAGAGGGTCCTTTTATGATATTGTTGCAGTTATTGCATCCACTACATGCAAAAGTACCTGTCGGTAAAGGGGTATTAGTTATACAGGATTGTTTATTCACGTTCGTATCTCTATATGTATGCACCAAGCAGTTCCTGATGGTGCGATTTCGTCTAAATGAAAACATAGGTTTTGGCAACTCCTCTTTTTTCTGATTTGTTATTAAATGCCAGTTTCTATTTATGATATTCTTGATTTTATTGCTCATATTACTGTAGTTAGTAACAAATATCACTGGCATGTTGTCCGTAGAGGATATTTTAGGCGTTTTATCAAAAAGGGAGTCCCTATTAAAGTATTTAGCTCTTTTATACGCATGTCTAATCAACCTTTTTGGATAGCCTCTATCTAAAAATTTTTGGGTAAGATTATCAGAATGTTTATCATAGTCTTTAATGTTTGTACAATTCCGTTTTAATCGCAAAAATTGTCCAAAAGGAATATTATCTCTTTGGCAGGCTGGGTGATTGCTATTATAATGAAGCATAGTGTTCCTGTCAGTAGCTTTGGTGAAAAGTTCTACATTCAACACCCCTCGACATGTTTGATCTTGATATCTAAAAATGCACATTCAATTTTGCTCATATTGAAAGTGAATTTCAGATTATCATCTCCCAAATTGATCCACTGTATGAACTCTAACAAATTTTCTGATGTGCCTGTCCAAATAAAGAACACATCATCTATGTATCGGGACCAGTTTGTAATATTTTCAAAAAAAGGTGCCAACACTATGCTTCATTATAATAGCAATCACCCAGCCTGCCAAAGAGATAATATTCCTTTTGGACAATTTTTGCGAAACTGGCATTTAATAACAAATCAGAAAAAAGAGGAGTTGCCAAAACCTATGTTTTCATTTAGACGAAATCGCACCATCAGGAACTGCTTGGTGCATACATATAGAGATACGAACGTGAATAAACAATCCTGTATAACTAATACCCCTTTACCGACAGGTACTTTTGCATGTAGTGGATGCAATAACTGCAACAATATCATAAAAGGACCCTCTATTCTGCATAATGGTGCTACTGTGAAAATTAATAACTTTATTAATTGTCGCACTAAAAATCTGATATACTTTATCACGTGTCCATGCCATCTTGGATATGTAGGTGAGACATCGAGAGAAATCAGAATAAGAATAAATGAACATAAATCAGCGATTAGAACAAACAAAAGAACTGCTCCTTTAGTAGAACATTGGATGAAAGAAAAACATAAAATTGAAGATCTACAATGGTGCGGAATAGAAGTTATTCATATGAATTTTAGAGGCGGTGACGTTACAACCAAAAGAAAGAAACGCGAACAATTCTATATGTCACGTCTTAACACATTTAAGATAGGATTAAATAGCAAGGAGGACTGGGAGAGACTAATTTGATCCTATGTGTCATTTACATATAGATACAGTTTTTCCTTGTTATTTGCTTCTGTAAGAATAGTATGTTTTATTATTTTCCTTTTTTCGTGATAACTTTATTAATTTTAGCACAGGTATTTCCTGGTTGTTTACGCAATCGTCTCGAAAATTGAAAAATTTATGCCTATTCCGCATATTACTTGTGGTTGTTTTTTTGGGATATTAGAATCCCTATAACAAATTGAGGTACTTACAGCTATTTAGGACACTGTTATTATATATGAGACATATTACAGCCTTCCTGTTTTAACATGGCCGCCGCATATCCGACACGTTCTATGTTATATGCCCAGTAGGAGGACGTTAATATCAAATTACACATGATATACGGATTGCCTTATGTTCAATATTAATATGCCCTCATTAAAAGATATTTATAATAATAAAAATCTTTTGTAAATTTTTTGAAACTTTTTAAATTATCATGTGGTCTGGTCGTAACACGTCCATCTAAAATCATTAGAACTAATTGACAGACTAACAGTAATTGTAGTCGATGTTAAAGTACATGAGGCACATTATATCCTTCCTACTTAAAGATGGCCGCCATCCTGTAGAAACGATTATGCGATATGCCCAGGAGTGGTAAGTCAGTATTAAACTGTTATACTATTCGGTTTTCTCCATGTTAAACAGGTTTTGAATAACAATCTGTTTCTGCTTCAGGCCGCTAATATAATTGAAATAAGAAATAAATATTTTAAAAAACCATTGCGTGCTCGTAACTATTCCGATCACGTGACTGCATCGGAGTTCATTTAAAAGCAGCCCCGGGTTGAACACCTCTATAGGATGTGACCCGGAAGCTGTACATTGTTTGCAAGGAGGCCGGATTTCAACGACGAGGTAAGCGGGAGGTTCATCGTTTGAGTGTCCTGATTTTATTAAGCAGTTCTTAGTGGTTTTTACCATCGTGAGCTCGAGGCATGTAGTCGTATCTGGTGCCATATAGAGAACAACTCTGGCCTCGCCGACTTTAGTTTTTAGTTTTTGCTCTCGCTCATTTTGAGCGCTGCGATGAGAGCCTTGCGGTAACTGAATGCCGTACTCTATTAATAGCTGTAGTTTGAAGATATCGGATGTCGCATAGATATGGCCTATATATTAAGAAGCCATAGGGTGTTTACGCCGGGCACATTCAATCTCAGCGGCATAAGGGTCATTATTGATTAAGATAAATAATGATGTTTAACTAAATAGATCCCTTCTCTACCCTAATACTTATTAAGCCTTATAATATAAGATGAGAGTTTATAGTATACATAAACAACATAGCTGTTAATAAAGATCACGACTTATTAGAACATAAAAATAATACCATTTTTATAAACAAAGATGTTTATTTACAAATTTTAAATCTAGAGCCTTGCGGTAACAAATTTTAAATCTAGAGCCTTGCGGTAACTGAATGCCGTACTCTATTAATAGCTGTAGTTTGAAGATATCGGATGTCGCATAGATATGGCCTATATATTAAGAAGCCATAGGGTGTTTACGCCGGGCACATTCAATCTCAGCGGCATAAGGGTCATTATTGATTAAGATCAATAATGATGTTTAACTAAATAGATCCCTTCTCTACCCTAATACTTATTAAGCCTTATAATATAAGATGAGAGTTTATAGTATACATAAACAACATAGCTGTTAATAAAGAACACGACTTATTAGAACATAAAAATAATACCATTTTTATAAACAAAGATGTTTATTTACAAATTTTAAATCTATTAGTAGATGCCCAAAAAATTGTTTTAGGAATAGATCAATTAAATTATCTGAGAACGACTATAAAATAGATAAGGATACAAGTTTCACTTTGATTGGTATATCTTATTTGATCATAGGTACCTATCATTTCGGCTGTATATCTGCCTGAACAACTGTTGCCTTAGGAATTGATCGAAACTATTGGCACTGTTGTCTATCTTGGGGATCGTTATCACGACGTATCATTTACCTTATGATTGGTTCCAGCTTTATCAAAAATTCTGGTAAGACATTGTTTTAGTACCGGCCTTGCATTAGTTTGCTAAGCCTGTAGATAATGGGTACTGATACCTTTATATATTTTTCAGCATTTGGGGATTCCAGTGCATGAGAAATACACGGTGGCATCAATGTACATACATACACTGTTTTAATTCATTATCATAAGGTATGTTGTTTCACATTGGTTCAAAATTTAAGTAGGACTGATTGTGGATTAATTATTATCATTAATTAATTAGAAAAATGTTTCCTTTTCTTTTGGTATCTAAGGAATCTTGATGAGGTGATCATTCCTACTCCTTCACCTCAACCAATTGTGACTTACAAAGAACTAGAAGTATTACATTCTAGTCCTGCTTTTTACACTTTTTTAGGTATGTGGTTATTAATATTGCTTATGATTATGGTGCTTGGCAGTTTATCTGTTTTTGCAAAATGCTTTATATATAGAAAAGAGAAATGTATATGTGCTGGTAATGAACTTAATAATTGGTGTGCAGCAAACAGCTGATGTATATAAAAAATTGTTTTAAAAAATTGTTTTGATAAGATCTTTTGGTAAAACTTTTTAGCAATAACACAGTGGAGTCAGCAAAATATGTTTGTGCAATATTCTTATTTTGTGATTTGTGATTTTTGATTATGTCATGATGTTTTTACTATTTAGAAAACTGTCCTGAGGAAGGTGTCTATATATCTACTCACCGAAACGCAGCGTCGACAACTCTGTTTTCATATTATTTGTTTTTAGATTGATTGTATATAACAATGAAATGTTTTTTAAACTTTTTATGTAAATATACTATGTATAACTATGTTAATAAATATCTATTTTGACATATGTCCATGTGAATTTTAGTTATTCTTACACTTATTATTGTATTTTTTATGTTGATTCTGACTCCCTGTGATAATTATTGTTATTCCCTTAATACCGGCATAATATATATATATATAATACATTTTTGAAACTTCTTTTTGGTACATAGTATCTAGTAGGGACTCGCTTGTTAATTCTGTCTGAACTTTCCCTGTCCCTGATTGGACTTGTAGGGTATCTCCCTTGTGTTTATTGATTTTACGTACAGCTTGTTAGCTGGGGAGTTTCTTCTCCACCTTCTGCTCATTATCATAAGAGTAGTATGGAAGGACTTAAAACCTATGGTTTTTCAGAGGATCAATTTAATAAGATCATTAATGGTACAACTAAGAATATTTCTACCGTTACCTTAGATAAGAGTGATGAGGAACAGTGGAGATTTCTATGGAACCTTAAAAAGAAAATTATAAGAACTGAATTACATGCTGATTTTCTTATTGAGTATTGTAAGAAAGGTATCATACCCAGAGGTCTACAGGTGAATAATGAACCGGGTGTCTTCATTAAAAACCAGAAATTTCTTGAAAACTGGACCTTCATAGCCAATCGATGTAGTCGCGATTGGATGTTACTAATCATAGAAACTGCCCATGAAGTATTGATAATAGAGAGAGTAGAAATAGAAGCAATGGAGTTGAGACTCATGGAAAACACTGCACTTGAAGAAGCTAAAAAGAAACTTGAGGAGATTCAGGTTGATATCTCGGGATACAAAGAATATCTCGTCAATAAGAAATCTAATAAATTACGGAAAGACATTTCCAAATACAATTTGGAACATGTCTATCCGTATCTCCAGAAAGACTTTTATGATAGACCTAGGGAGGATTTCTCTCATAGGAGACCTTGGCAACAACCAACTAAAAATTTCCCCAAAAAGAATGTCAGATTTTTCGACACCTCTTATACAAGTTCAGATTCTGAAAATGAAGCCCAACAAGATTACCGTAATGATAAGGAAAAAGAACCAACCCCCAGCTCTAGCAGAGAGACATTATCTTTTTTAGAAAAACGTCACAAGAACTTTGGACAAATAAGAGGGCGTGGAAGGGGAGAGGCAATTTCCACCCACAAAACCAGTTTCAGAATCGGCCCAATACCAGGAGCCAGAAGAAGTGGGACTAATGGATAAGGCTCCTATTATAAATCTCTCACGCAGGACTCTGACACAAGAAGAATTATATGTGTTAGAGAAAGGGTTAGGTTATGCTATCACTTCCCCGGTAGATAGGTATAATCTTGAGAGAGATTTACAAAGTTTTTTAGAAAAATTAGATTAAATGCCTTCTTTGAAGGAAAAGAGAAATTACTCTCCGACAACAAGTCGGGCCTTAAGCCTAAATCCACTTGGACACCCCAAATAAATTTAGTTAACAAAGATATAGAAGTATTTGAGCGAGTTGTGGAAAAGAGTATTAGTGACCTATTGGACAAGAAAATTTGGTTGAATAATAATCTTAATGCCCGTGAAAGGTTGGCCCTTAAGACACTGGAACAATGCCATGATCTGACCATAAAACCAGCGGACAAAGGGGGTAGTATTGTAGTAATGCAAACTGACGATTATAATAAGAGAATACATATACTTTTGAACAATAGCCTTCATTACCAAAAATCAAGCAAAGAAGAGTGGAATGCCCTAACAAGAAACATCACTGATTTATTAAATTTTGCCAAAGAAGACGGCATTATTTGCAGTGATGAATTTAAGTACTTGAGTAATAATAACCCGACCATCCCAGCATTATATGGCCTCCCCAAGGTACATAAAAATATAGAGGACCCACCAATGAGACCTATTGTCTCGAGTATAAATTCCCTAACTGAGCCCCTGAGTAAGTATGTAGATATCTTCTTACAACCACTAGTAATAAAACAAAAAGCGTATATTAAGGACACCACTGACATGATCCAGAAGATAGAACACTTAAATTTTAACCCTGAGATACAATGCCTTGTGACATTAGACATTGAGGCATTGTATACTAATATTCCACAAAATAATACTATTCAGATGGTTAAGGACCTGCTTAATGTTAATAATGCTGATCTATCCCCCCATGCGACTTTTATAGTTGAATGTGTGGAGATTATTTTAAAAAATAATATCTTCTTATTTGGCAAAGAATTTTACAAACAGATCAAAGGCACCAGTATGGGAGCAACCTGCGCTCCTAGTCTGGCTTGTCTTTATGTAGCACAGTTTGAGGAGAAACATATTTTTAATAATTTGGCACCTTTTTTGAAAATATTACAAACTGGTCCCGATACATAGATGATGTGTTCTTTATTTGGACAGGCACATCAGAAAATTTGTTAGAGTTCATACAGTGGATCAATTTGGGAGATGATAATCTGAAATTCACTTTCAATATGAGCAAAATTGAATGTGCATTTTTAGATATCAAGATCAAACATGTCGAGGGGTGTTGAATGTAGAACTTTTCACCAAAGCTACTGACAGGAACACTATGCTTCATTATAATAGCAATCACCCAGCCTGCCAAAGAGATAATATTCCTTTTGGACAATTTTTGCGATTAAAACGGAATTGTACAAACATTAAAGACTATGATAAACATTCTGATAATCTTACCCAAAAATTTTTAGATAGAGGCTATCCAAAAAGGTTGATTAGACATGCGTATAAAAGAGCTAAATACTTTAATAGGGACTCCCTTTTGATAAAACGCCTAAAATATCCTCTACGGACAACATGCCAGTGATATTTGTTACTAACTACAGTAATATGAGCAATAAAATCAAGAATATCATAAATAGAAACTGGCATTTAATAACAAATCAGAAAAAAGAGGAGTTGCCAAAACCTATGTTTTCATTTAGACGAAATCGCACCATCAGGAACTGCTTGGTGCATACATATAGAGATACGAACGTGAATAAACAATCCTGTATAACTAATACCCCTTTACCGACAGGTACTTTTGCATGTAGTGGATGCAATAACTGCAACAATATCATAAAAGGACCCTCTATTCTGCATAATGGTGCTACTGTGAAAATTAATAACTTTATTAATTGTCGCACTAAAAATCTGATATACTTTATCACGTGTCCATGCCATCTTGGATATGTAGGTGAGACATCGAGAGAAATCAGAATAAGAATAAATGAACATAAATCAGCGATTAGAACAAACAAAAGAACTGCTCCTTTAGTAGAACATTGGATGAAAGAAAAACATAAAATTGAAGATCTACAATGGTGCGGAATAGAAGTTATTCATATGAATTTTAGAGGCGGTGACGTTACAACCAAAAGAAAGAAACGCGAACAATTCTATATGTCACGTCTTAACACATTTAAGATAGGATTAAATAGCAAGGAGGACTGGGAGAGACTAATTTGATCCTATGTGTCATTTACATATAGATACAGTTTTTCCTTGTTATTTGCTTCTGTAAGAATAGTATGTTTTATTATTTTCCTTTTTTCGTGATAACTTTATTAATTTTAGCACAGGTATTTCCTGGTTGTTTACGCAATCGTCTCGAAAATTGAAAAATTTATGCCTATTCCGCATATTACTTGTGGTTGTTTTTTTGGGATATTAGAATCCCTATAACAAATTGAGGTACTTACAGCTATTTAGGACACTGTTATTATATATGAGACATATTACAGCCTTCCTGTTTTAACATGGCCGCCGCATATCCGACACGTTCTATGTTATATGCCCAGTAGGAGGACGTTAATATCAAATTACACATGATATACGGATTGCCTTATGTTCAATATTAATATGCCCTCATTAAAAGATATTTATAATAATAAAAATCTTTTGTAAATTTTTTTGAAACTTTTTAAATTATCATGTGGTCTGGTCGTAACACGTCCATCTAAAATCATTAGAACTAATTGACAGACTAACAGTAATTGTAGTCGATGTTAAAGTACATGAGGCACATTATATCCTTCCTACTTAAAGATGGCCGCCATCCTGTAGAAACGATTATGCGATATGCCCAGGAGTGGTAAGTCAGTATTAAACTGTTATACTATTCGGTTTTCTCCATGTTAAACAGGTTTTGAATAACAATCTGTTTCTGCTTCAGGCCGCTAATATAATTGAAATAAGAAATAAATATTTTAAAAAACCATTGCGTGCTCGTAACTATTCCGATCACGTGACTGCATCGGAGTTCATTTAAAAGCAGCCCCGGGTTGAACACCTCTATAGGATGTGACCCGGAAGCTGTACATTGTTTGCAAGGAGGCCGGATTTCAACGACGAGGTAAGCGGGAGGTTCATCGTTTGAGTGTCCTGATTTTATTAAGCAGTTCTTAGTGGTTTTTACCATCGTGAGCTCGAGGCATGTAGTCGTATCTGGTGCCATATAGAGAACAACTCTGGCCTCGCCGACTTTAGTTTTTAGTTTTTGCTCTCGCTCATTTTGAGCGCTGCGATGAGAGCCTTGCGGTAACTGAATGCCGTACTCTATTAATAGCTGTAGTTTGAAGATATCGGATGTCGCATAGATATGGCCTATATATTAAGAAGCCATAGGGTGTTTACGCCGGGCACATTCAATCTCAGCGGCATAAGGGTCATTATTGATTAAGATAAATAATGATGTTTAACTAAATAGATCCCTTCTCTACCCTAATACTTATTAAGCCTTATAATATAAGATGAGAGTTTATAGTATACATAAACAACATAGCTGTTAATAAAGATCACGACTTATTAGAACATAAAAATAATACCATTTTTATAAACAAAGATGTTTATTTACAAATTTTAAATCTAGAGCCTTGCGGTAACAAATTTTAAATCTAGAGCCTTGCGGTAACTGAATGCCGTACTCTATTAATAGCTGTAGTTTGAAGATATCGGATGTCGCATAGATATGGCCTATATATTAAGAAGCCATAGGGTGTTTACGCCGGGCACATTCAATCTCAGCGGCATAAGGGTCATTATTGATTAAGATCAATAATGATGTTTAACTAAATAGATCCCTTCTCTACCCTAATACTTATTAAGCCTTATAATATAAGATGAGAGTTTATAGTATACATAAACAACATAGCTGTTAATAAAGAACACGACTTATTAGAACATAAAAATAATACCATTTTTATAAACAAAGATGTTTATTTACAAATTTTAAATCTATTAGTAGATGCCCAAAAAATTGTTTTAGGAATAGATCAATTAAATTATCTGAGAACGACTATAAAATAGATAAGGATACAAGTTTCACTTTGATTGGTATATCTTATTTGATCATAGGTACCTATCATTTCGGCTGTATATCTGCCTGAACAACTGTTGCCTTAGGAATTGATCGAAACTATTGGCACTGTTGTCTATCTTGGGGATCGTTATCACGACGTATCATTTACCTTATGATTGGTTCCAGCTTTATCAAAAATTCTGGTAAGACATTGTTTTAGTACCGGCCTTGCATTAGTTTGCTAAGCCTGTAGATAATGGGTACTGATACCTTTATATATTTTTCAGCATTTGGGGATTCCAGTGCATGAGAAATACACGGTGGCATCAATGTACATACATACACTGTTTTAATTCATTATCATAAGGTATGTTGTTTCACATTGGTTCAAAATTTAAGTAGGACTGATTGTGGATTAATTATTATCATTAATTAATTAGAAAAATGTTTCCTTTTCTTTTGGTATCTAAGGAATCTTGATGAGGTGATCATTCCTACTCCTTCACCTCAACCAATTGTGACTTACAAAGAACTAGAAGTATTACATTCTAGTCCTGCTTTTTACACTTTTTTAGGTATGTGGTTATTAATATTGCTTATGATTATGGTGCTTGGCAGTTTATCTGTTTTTGCAAAATGCTTTATATATAGAAAAGAGAAATGTATATGTGCTGGTAATGAACTTAATAATTGGTGTGCAGCAAACAGCTGATGTATATAAAAAATTGTTTTAAAAAATTGTTTTGATAAGATCTTTTGGTAAAACTTTTTAGCAATAACACAGTGGAGTCAGCAAAATATGTTTGTGCAATATTCTTATTTTGTGATTTGTGATTTTTGATTATGTCATGATGTTTTTACTATTTAGAAAACTGTCCTGAGGAAGGTGTCTATATATCTACTCACCGAAACGCAGCGTCGACAACTCTGTTTTCATATTATTTGTTTTTAGATTGATTGTATATAACAATGAAATGTTTTTTAAACTTTTTATGTAAATATACTATGTATAACTATGTTAATAAATATCTATTTTGACATATGTCCATGTGAATTTTAGTTATTCTTACACTTATTATTGTATTTTTTATGTTGATTCTGACTCCCTGTGATAATTATTGTTATTCCCTTAATACCGGCATAATATATATATATATAATACATTTTTGAAACTTCTTTTTGGTACATAGTATCTAGTAGGGACTCGCTTGTTAATTCTGTCTGAACTTTCCCTGTCCCTGATTGGACTTGTAGGGTATCTCCCTTGTGTTTATTGATTTTACGTACAGCTTGTTAGCTGGGGAGTTTCTTCTCCACCTTCTGCTCATTATCATAAGAGTAGTATGGAAGGACTTAAAACCTATGGTTTTTCAGAGGATCAATTTAATAAGATCATTAATGGTACAACTAAGAATATTTCTACCGTTACCTTAGATAAGAGTGATGAGGAACAGTGGAGATTTCTATGGAACCTTAAAAAGAAAATTATAAGAACTGAATTACATGCTGATTTTCTTATTGAGTATTGTAAGAAAGGTATCATACCCAGAGGTCTACAGGTGAATAATGAACCGGGTGTCTTCATTAAAAACCAGAAATTTCTTGAAAACTGGACCTTCATAGCCAATCGATGTAGTCGCGATTGGATGTTACTAATCATAGAAACTGCCCATGAAGTATTGATAATAGAGAGAGTAGAAATAGAAGCAATGGAGTTGAGACTCATGGAAAACACTGCACTTGAAGAAGCTAAAAAGAAACTTGAGGAGATTCAGGTTGATATCTCGGGATACAAAGAATATCTCGTCAATAAGAAATCTAATAAATTACGGAAAGACATTTCCAAATACAATTTGGAACATGTCTATCCGTATCTCCAGAAAGACTTTTATGATAGACCTAGGGAGGATTTCTCTCATAGGAGACCTTGGCAACAACCAACTAAAAATTTCCCCAAAAAGAATGTCAGATTTTTCGACACCTCTTATACAAGTTCAGATTCTGAAAATGAAGCCCAACAAGATTACCGTAATGATAAGGAAAAAGAACCAACCCCCAGCTCTAGCAGAGAGACATTATCTTTTTTAGAAAAACGTCACAAGAACTTTGGACAAATAAGAGGGCGTGGAAGGGGAGAGGCAATTTCCACCCACAAAACCAGTTTCAGAATCGGCCCAATACCAGGAGCCAGAAGAAGTGGGACTAATGGATAAGGCTCCTATTATAAATCTCTCACGCAGGACTCTGACACAAGAAGAATTATATGTGTTAGAGAAAGGGTTAGGTTATGCTATCACTTCCCCGGTAGATAGGTATAATCTTGAGAGAGATTTACAAAGTTTTTTTAGAAAAATTAGATTAAATGCCTTCTTTGAAGGAAAAGAGAAATTACTCTCCGACAACAAGTCGGGCCTTAAGCCTAAATCCACTTGGACACCCCAAATAAATTTAGTTAACAAAGATATAGAAGTATTTGAGCGAGTTGTGGAAAAGAGTATTAGTGACCTATTGGACAAGAAAATTTGGTTGAATAATAATCTTAATGCCCGTGAAAGGTTGGCCCTTAAGACACTGGAACAATGCCATGATCTGACCATAAAACCAGCGGACAAAGGGGGTAGTATTGTAGTAATGCAAACTGACGATTATAATAAGAGAATACATATACTTTTGAACAATAGCCTTCATTACCAAAAATCAAGCAAAGAAGAGTGGAATGCCCTAACAAGAAACATCACTGATTTATTAAATTTTGCCAAAGAAGACGGCATTATTTGCAGTGATGAATTTAAGTACTTGAGTAATAATAACCCGACCATCCCAGCATTATATGGCCTCCCCAAGGTACATAAAAATATAGAGGACCCACCAATGAGACCTATTGTCTCGAGTATAAATTCCCTAACTGAGCCCCTGAGTAAGTATGTAGATATCTTCTTACAACCACTAGTAATAAAACAAAAAGCGTATATTAAGGACACCACTGACATGATCCAGAAGATAGAACACTTAAATTTTAACCCTGAGATACAATGCCTTGTGACATTAGACATTGAGGCATTGTATACTAATATTCCACAAAATAATACTATTCAGATGGTTAAGGACCTGCTTAATGTTAATAATGCTGATCTATCCCCCCATGCGACTTTTATAGTTGAATGTGTGGAGATTATTTTAAAAAATAATATCTTCTTATTTGGCAAAGAATTTTACAAACAGATCAAAGGCACCAGTATGGGAGCAACCTGCGCTCCTAGTCTGGCTTGTCTTTATGTAGCACAGTTTGAGGAGAAACATATTTTTAATAATTTGGCACCTTTTTTTGAAAATATTACAAACTGGTCCCGATACATAGATGATGTGTTCTTTATTTGGACAGGCACATCAGAAAATTTGTTAGAGTTCATACAGTGGATCAATTTGGGAGATGATAATCTGAAATTCACTTTCAATATGAGCAAAATTGAATGTGCATTTTTAGATATCAAGATCAAACATGTCGAGGGGGTGTTGAATGTAGAACTTTTCACCAAAGCTACTGACAGGAACACTATGCTTCATTATAATAGCAATCACCCAGCCTGCCAAAGAGATAATATTCCTTTTGGACAATTTTTGCGATTAAAACGGAATTGTACAAACATTAAAGACTATGATAAACATTCTGATAATCTTACCCAAAAATTTTTAGATAGAGGCTATCCAAAAAGGTTGATTAGACATGCGTATAAAAGAGCTAAATACTTTAATAGGGACTCCCTTTTTGATAAAACGCCTAAAATATCCTCTACGGACAACATGCCAGTGATATTTGTTACTAACTACAGTAATATGAGCAATAAAATCAAGAATATCATAAATAGAAACTGGCATTTAATAACAAATCAGAAAAAAGAGGAGTTGCCAAAACCTATGTTTTCATTTAGACGAAATCGCACCATCAGGAACTGCTTGGTGCATACATATAGAGATACGAACGTGAATAAACAATCCTGTATAACTAATACCCCTTTACCGACAGGTACTTTTGCATGTAGTGGATGCAATAACTGCAACAATATCATAAAAGGACCCTCTATTCTGCATAATGGTGCTACTGTGAAAATTAATAACTTTATTAATTGTCGCACTAAAAATCTGATATACTTTATCACGTGTCCATGCCATCTTGGATATGTAGGTGAGACATCGAGAGAAATCAGAATAAGAATAAATGAACATAAATCAGCGATTAGAACAAACAAAAGAACTGCTCCTTTAGTAGAACATTGGATGAAAGAAAAACATAAAATTGAAGATCTACAATGGTGCGGAATAGAAGTTATTCATATGAATTTTAGAGGCGGTGACGTTACAACCAAAAGAAAGAAACGCGAACAATTCTATATGTCACGTCTTAACACATTTAAGATAGGATTAAATAGCAAGGAGGACTGGGAGAGACTAATTTGATCCTATGTGTCATTTACATATAGATACAGTTTTTCCTTGTTATTTGCTTCTGTAAGAATAGTATGTTTTATTATTTTCCTTTTTTCGTGATAACTTTATTAATTTTAGCACAGGTATTTCCTGGTTGTTTACGCAATCGTCTCGAAAATTGAAAAATTTATGCCTATTCCGCATATTACTTGTGGTTGTTTTTTTGGGATATTAGAATCCCTATAACAAATTGAGGTACTTACAGCTATTTAGGACACTGTTATTATATATGAGACATATTACAGCCTTCCTGTTTTAACATGGCCGCCGCATATCCGACACGTTCTATGTTATATGCCCAGTAGGAGGACGTTAATATCAAATTACACATGATATACGGATTGCCTTATGTTCAATATTAATATGCCCTCATTAAAAGATATTTATAATAATAAAAATCTTTTGTAAATTTTTTTGAAACTTTTTAAATTATCATGTGGTCTGGTCGTAACACGTCCATCTAAAATCATTAGAACTAATTGACAGACTAACAGTAATTGTAGTCGATGTTAAAGTACATGAGGCACATTATATCCTTCCTACTTAAAGATGGCCGCCATCCTGTAGAAACGATTATGCGATATGCCCAGGAGTGGTAAGTCAGTATTAAACTGTTATACTATTCGGTTTTCTCCATGTTAAACAGGTTTTGAATAACAATCTGTTTCTGCTTCAGGCCGCTAATATAATTGAAATAAGAAATAAATATTTTAAAAAACCATTGCGTGCTCGTAACTATTCCGATCACGTGACTGCATCGGAGTTCATTTAAAAGCAGCCCCGGGTTGAACACCTCTATAGGATGTGACCCGGAAGCTGTACATTGTTTGCAAGGAGGCCGGATTTCAACGACGAGGTAAGCGGGAGGTTCATCGTTTGAGTGTCCTGATTTTATTAAGCAGTTCTTAGTGGTTTTTACCATCGTGAGCTCGAGGCATGTAGTCGTATCTGGTGCCATATAGAGAACAACTCTGGCCTCGCCGACTTTAGTTTTTAGTTTTTGCTCTCGCTCATTTTGAGCGCTGCGATGAGAGCCTTGCGGTAACTGAATGCCGTACTCTATTAATAGCTGTAGTTTGAAGATATCGGATGTCGCATAGATATGGCCTATATATTAAGAAGCCATAGGGTGTTTACGCCGGGCACATTCAATCTCAGCGGCATAAGGGTCATTATTGATTAAGATAAATAATGATGTTTAACTAAATAGATCCCTTCTCTACCCTAATACTTATTAAGCCTTATAATATAAGATGAGAGTTTATAGTATACATAAACAACATAGCTGTTAATAAAGATCACGACTTATTAGAACATAAAAATAATACCATTTTTATAAACAAAGATGTTTATTTACAAATTTTAAATCTAGAGCCTTGCGGTAACAAATTTTAAATCTAGAGCCTTGCGGTAACTGAATGCCGTACTCTATTAATAGCTGTAGTTTGAAGATATCGGATGTCGCATAGATATGGCCTATATATTAAGAAGCCATAGGGTGTTTACGCCGGGCACATTCAATCTCAGCGGCATAAGGGTCATTATTGATTAAGATCAATAATGATGTTTAACTAAATAGATCCCTTCTCTACCCTAATACTTATTAAGCCTTATAATATAAGATGAGAGTTTATAGTATACATAAACAACATAGCTGTTAATAAAGAACACGACTTATTAGAACATAAAAATAATACCATTTTTATAAACAAAGATGTTTATTTACAAATTTTAAATCTATTAGTAGATGCCCAAAAAATTGTTTTAGGAATAGATCAATTAAATTATCTGAGAACGACTATAAAATAGATAAGGATACAAGTTTCACTTTGATTGGTATATCTTATTTGATCATAGGTACCTATCATTTCGGCTGTATATCTGCCTGAACAACTGTTGCCTTAGGAATTGATCGAAACTATTGGCACTGTTGTCTATCTTGGGGATCGTTATCACGACGTATCATTTACCTTATGATTGGTTCCAGCTTTATCAAAAATTCTGGTAAGACATTGTTTTAGTACCGGCCTTGCATTAGTTTGCTAAGCCTGTAGATAATGGGTACTGATACCTTTATATATTTTTCAGCATTTGGGGATTCCAGTGCATGAGAAATACACGGTGGCATCAATGTACATACATACACTGTTTTAATTCATTATCATAAGGTATGTTGTTTCACATTGGTTCAAAATTTAAGTAGGACTGATTGTGGATTAATTATTATCATTAATTAATTAGAAAAATGTTTCCTTTTCTTTTGGTATCTAAGGAATCTTGATGAGGTGATCATTCCTACTCCTTCACCTCAACCAATTGTGACTTACAAAGAACTAGAAGTATTACATTCTAGTCCTGCTTTTTACACTTTTTTAGGTATGTGGTTATTAATATTGCTTATGATTATGGTGCTTGGCAGTTTATCTGTTTTTGCAAAATGCTTTATATATAGAAAAGAGAAATGTATATGTGCTGGTAATGAACTTAATAATTGGTGTGCAGCAAACAGCTGATGTATATAAAAAATTGTTTTAAAAAATTGTTTTGATAAGATCTTTTGGTAAAACTTTTTAGCAATAACACAGTGGAGTCAGCAAAATATGTTTGTGCAATATTCTTATTTTGTGATTTGTGATTTTTGATTATGTCATGATGTTTTTACTATTTAGAAAACTGTCCTGAGGAAGGTGTCTATATATCTACTCACCGAAACGCAGCGTCGACAACTCTGTTTTCATATTATTTGTTTTTAGATTGATTGTATATAACAATGAAATGTTTTTTAAACTTTTTATGTAAATATACTATGTATAACTATGTTAATAAATATCTATTTTGACATATGTCCATGTGAATTTTAGTTATTCTTACACTTATTATTGTATTTTTTATGTTGATTCTGACTCCCTGTGATAATTATTGTTATTCCCTTAATACCGGCATAATATATATATATATAATACATTTTTGAAACTTCTTTTTGGTACATAGTATCTAGTAGGGACTCGCTTGTTAATTCTGACTGCATTTACTTGGTCACCAAAGGTTAGTCTCTCATCCACTATTACTCCTAGGTTTTTAACTTTTTTAGAAGGCATGGGAAGAGTGCCCATAGAGTCCAGCCACCAAGTTGGGGTCCAAAAGTTGGTATCATTCCCAAACAGTATGACTTCAGTTTTGCCTGCATTAAGTTTTAGGCAACTTTCGGACATCCATCTCCCGACTGATTCCATACAATCTTGGAATCGCTTATCCAATCCCACCTCCTGACCTGGTGACAATAGAGTTTTCAACAACAGGCGTCTAAAGCTGCCTGTACCTGTGACCTAAAGAGAATGTGAAATGACACCCAGTGACAGAACATTGGAAGAAAAAAATCTATGCAAACCTTGTAGAAAAACCAAAGGTGAAGCTTTGATTTTTAACATGAGTGACATATACATCTATAAAAAGTATTTCAAATTCATTAAAAAAAATCCAGTGTCTCCATTGACTTCTAAAAAACTATAAATGGCATTCAGCTTCTAATTTTCAATTAAATGATTTATTTGAAATGGTTTCTCAGGTATTCTATTCATTTGTTTTCTATCAAACACATACAGCTGCAAGCCAGAACTCCCCTTTGATTGAAACTGAGGGCTTTTAACAATGGCATCCTGTCCTGGGCTCCACTGTCATGTCTCCATTTTGGTGCCCCCCCCAGCTTCTGTGAGCCCTGAGCAGCCTAGAGAGCAAGTCCAGGGCAAAGTTGGTAACAGTAGGTGGTTTAGTTCTGCAATTTCACATTTAAATCTGCTTTATGTATATGTAGAGAGTCTTCTCTATTAGAGCAGGCACTAGACTTCCCTAGATTTGGAGGCAGCCCGGTCCCTTTGTTATCATATGCAGACGGCACGGTCCTAATGGCTCTAACCGCCAATTAAGCGATACCAAAGGGGATGATGGACGGAGCGCTAGAGCAAATCAAACACTCACCCCCAGTCAACTGATCTGGGTTTAATCCATCATCATTCTTTAGCTCACTCCACCACCCCAGTTCAGACATGGCCATATGCAAATCAGTCTGACCCTGTGCCTTATGGGAACAGTCCAGCCCGAACTGCCAAGCCATGTCTTCCCTGGACCGGAAACAAGCATCCTGGGACCGGTTTCGGGTTCAAAACCCTCATCAGCCAGGCTATCTTGAATCCAGTGGCAAAGTGAGCAAGGGACCCACGTCTGGGCATACCCTGCCAACTAAGGGCGAAAAAGCGATACCAAAGGGGATGATGGACGGAGCGCTAGAGCAAATCAAACACTCACCCCCAGTCAACTGATCTGGGTTTAATCCATCATCATTCTTTAGCTCACTCCACCACCCCAGTTCAGACATGGCCATATGCAAATCAGTCTGACCCTGTGCCTTATGGGAACAGTCCAGCCCGAACTGCCAAGCCATGTCTTCCCTGGACCGGAAACAAGCATCCTGGGACCGGTTTCGGGTTCAAAACCCTCATCAGCCAGGCTATCTTGAATCCAGTGGCAAAGTGAGCAAGGGACCCACGTCTGGGCATACCCTGCCAACTTAGGGCGAAAAAAGCGATACCAAAGGGGATGATGGACGGAGCGCTAGAGCAAATCAAACACTCACCCCCAGTCAACTGATCTGGGTTTAATCTAACCGCCAATAGCCTCCAAAAATCTTTAAATGTTTTTACTGATTTTATGTTAGCATTGAACCTAAAAGTAAATTTTAATAAATCTTATATTATGGTGTGTGGCCCCAGTCAAACTAAAACAAGAAAATGTATTGTAAAGGGCAAGACCATTGAGAAGGTGTCCAATTTTACATATTTAGGGAATGTCTTTAACAATAAATTGAACTGGGACCATCTTGTGACAGCAAGGGTACAGCATACTAGTCGCGTAGTAGAGGGTTTATTCCTCTTCGCTTGTAAATTGGGCCACAAGCCGGTAGCGGAATTAATCACTTTATTTAAATCAAAATGCCTGTCTGTTGCAACCTACAGGGCAGGAGTGTGGGGATACCAGAAAAGCACCCAATTACAAACCTTAGAAAATAAGTTTATAAAAAGATTGCTGATGACCCCAAAAAGTGCTCCCACAGCCTTTTGACACTCTGAGGTAGGGCTGGATTTTATTGAGGATCGAATTAATATTGCCCCACTAGTTCTATGGGCTAAAATTTGGATGTCAGAGGATTTAATGTTCTCAAGGGAAATTGTCAGGGATTGTATGACCCTTGATAATGCCCTGGCTATTCCATGGCTCCGTTTTGTCAAAGAGAAATTTAACGAGATAGGCTTGGGGCATTATTATGATAACCCTGCTAGCATCCACACGAACATGAAATCGATTACAAAAGAAGCTTATCTTGCTGAATTGAACGTGTCGACGGCAATCAGGTTTGCAACGTCATTTAGATCGGTCCCCTTCACAACAGCAATTTTATTTGTCTTTTACTATTAAATCACAGTTCCGCTTTCTCATGACTAGATTTCGTCTTTGCAAGTTGCACTTTCTTGTGGCCTTTCCTAAACAGGCGGGATCGTGCGAGAACCTTATTCCCTGCCTTGCAACAACCTTGCACAACAAAGCACCTTGCACTTTATGCTGTTTTGCACACTTTACAAAGAGCCTAGGGCGCGGTTTCTTACTCCAATCTTAAGAGAAATTTGCCCTTGTACCTATCAGGAGGGTTTTAACTTCTTACGCTCTTTGTCTACTGTTGCTATTTGCACTGCTGTACTTAATTACATTAGAATTGCATTGTCAATAAGGAAACGGTATGAATTGTAATAGGAAAAGGGTGTTTTAAATTTTTTTAAAACACAGAGTTTTAGAGTCATGAGTCACAATATTGTATAAACTGGACATGATAATTTTAAGTATTTTGTATGTATGCTACACTTTTATGGTCCATTTAACCGAATAAAGTTATTTTGATGATGGTATATGTACGTCTGCACAAGTTTTCTCTTTTAAAAAGTGTACTAGTGTGCTAAAAAAAAGGCCTGAATCACCCCAAATCTCCCACCCCTAAACAATTATCCAAAACCGAGCTTAAGTGTACAGAGTCTGCTGGGGGAGTGGCCAGGATTGCGGCCGCATCGGATGCTCCTTGAAAGAGCTCCGGGCTGAGCGGTCCATAATCCTACAGCATCCGACCCGCTAGAGCGTATCCCAATCCGGAGCCGCCTTCCCCAATCTTCACAGCGGGCCGAGGGCACCACAGGGCGAACCGGAGCCTCCCAACGTGCTGCCATCGGGCGAGACGCAGAAAGCACATCCTCTGCCATTCCACTGCGCCCGTGAGAGAGGCCCCAACCGTGCGCTGCCCTTGCAGGCGAGACTGCTGCAGAGCCAAGCTGTGCAGGAGTGCAGCATTAGCCCAGGGGCCGGCACCGCTTGGTGGCCATTCACTGAGTTCCCATACCCACAGTCCGGGATGGAGCCAACCGGCCACGCGATCATCCTTCTCTGCCGTCTTGGGTTCAAGGGGCCTAGTTTGGGGCCGGAGCCCCCGGGGAACAGATCCGCAGCTGGAGCCGTGGCAACGGACCAACGGTGCACCAGGACCACCCACACGCCCTGCTGAGCTGCGCCAGCCACCAAAACCAGCAGCCACGTGCACCAGGCGACACCCGCAATGACATGTGCCTTTGAGGGCCTGCTACTGCTGCCGCAGCCCGATCTTTGCAGCCTACAACAGACTGGGATCACAGGTATTTACTGGGTAAGCATTGTGCGCTGCTAGTGTTTCACCCTAAACATAAGCACACAGTGATCTCCATTTCTTGAGCTCCCTGCTGCTGCGGACTCCCCTGGGTGAGAACACTGCATCGTGAGGGCCCTGCCAGCTTATAAGGCACACACTTAGCTGCCGACACCAGGATGTGCACTGCCCCAGGCCTATTGACACTGCTATTTCATTATTCCAGGGTCTTTACACTTTGACAATACGCTAGTGTGTTTGCAGCTGCCCCTGCGGGAGCAGGAGGGCCCCTTGGACTGTGGCCAGCCGTGCACCGCAGTACCCTGTCTGTGCGGTACGTGCCACCCACTCACATCACCACGAGGAGTTGGCTATATATTCGGGCATCACCGCTTATTAGGTCACACAATCTCCTACCTGCCTGAAGCTAGCTTGCCACACATCGGATATCCTTCCTGGCACTGGGCGTGCGACTGGCTCCACAACACTGGCTGCATCACAGGCTCTCACTGCCCCAGACATCGAACTACCCTCTGCAGCGCTGTGTGCCTTTCTTCTACATACACCTTCATGAGGAAGTTCTCTGTTGTGCCTGACCCAGGGTGACCCATTCTGCAGGAGGGCTCATGGTCCCCTTTGGGCTGCCCATCGGATTGCACATGGGGCGCCTACCTTCTCATGCGGGCCTCCCTGTAGCCCACATCACTGGCAAGACTCCCCTGGTAATAACCACACATTCCCAGAGAAATGAGAAACTCACAATACCACAGACAGTGCGTGCCTGGCGTGACCTGCCTCCTACTTTCCGTCTTCACTGCATCATGATGGGGAAAACAAGGACTGCCAAATCACAGATTCCTGAGCTGTACACCGTGGTGCCACCTCCAACACCCGCTGACACCACCATGGGCACCTTACGGCATCTAGAAACTACCCTGTGTAATAATTCGGAACAATTTGAGAAAGTGTTGCATGCCATCCTTGAAATAAAAAATTTGCTCAAAGCGAAAATCGATGCCATATTCCTGGATGTGAATTTGCTGAGGGCAGACCACCACAAGTTAATGGACACGGTGGACAAAACAGAATCGGCCCTGGCCTCCATGAGCCCCACTGTGAGTGATCTTCAAGCCCAGCTGCACACTATGAAGGAGGAGGTGCACTCCTTGCAATGCCGCTCAGAAGATGCAGAGGGGTGCTAACAGCACAACAATGTTTGCTATCTGGAGTGGGATGAACATCCCAGCGTCGAGATCTTCGTTGATAACTCGCAGATGGCCAACGTACTGGAGAATATGGTTTCCAAGTTGATTTTGGTTGAATGAGCGCAGCGCTTCCTGGGCCGCCCACCCCTCTCAGAGAACCGCCTGTCCTCTCATCGCTCGCTTCCTCAACTACCGGGATCAGGATCTCATATTGCAACTCTTCTGCACCAAGAGTCCCTGTGGTATGAAAACATGGCAATCTCTGCATGCCTGGATTTTACAGCTGAAGTCCAAGGTCTTCAGGGTTCCTCTATGAAGGTGAAACAACGCTTGAGAGAGCTGCATCTTCACTATGCACTGCTGTTCCCAGTAAAACTCAAGGTACTAGACAGCAGCACATCCCACATCTTTTCCACTCCTGAGGATGTCTGGACCTGGCTTCATGTAAAGGGCCTCCCAGGCTCAGCCATGAATTCAAATGAATGGGTATGGGTGGACTGCAAAATCAAAATGCAGAAGACACAAGATGATGCGGACTCAGCCCTCCCAGGACCAGGTGGCGGTGCAACAGGCTTGCACAGTGGAAATGTCTACTCTGCACAGTGCGAATTCCTTTACAGCTGTGCGCCACAAACTGACCCAGGACTCTCGCTCTAATAACAGTGCCTCCGGTGTTTCTTCCACGTGCAGCACTCCCGATCCTAAAGTCACACCATGATCGGCTGATGACCTCATATGACTCATCTTGTTTCTCAACTTCTTGCCCCATGGGGCCTCAGGACTATTCTGGCTCTCCTCTGACAGGGGGCTCTCCGGTGACATCATTGGGTAGGGTGCTGAACCTCGAGAGATGGGCCCGGTCGACGTAAGTCAACCTCAGCTGCTGCACCATGTCCCATCCGCATTCCAATGAGAACTTATTTGGTTTCTTTTATTTGTTCTCTTGTTTTTGTTTTCAAGTTAGGGATTTCTAGACAGGGGCCTATGTACCCACCTTACTGGGAGGGTTGCAGCTGTTAAGATTAGCTGCTGTTCCAGCATACACAGTTATGTTATTGGAGTCTGCCATAGGTGTTGTCTTTCTTCTCTAGGCTATTTTGGGGCCACCTTTTACACTGTTACATGTTTCTTCTGCTGGTTGGCAGCTATTGGCGGGGACCATAATGGCAATACCACACTGCTCATCGTGCATATCACTACCCGCTCTTTTGATGGGGTCCATACTTGACATACACACCTCGCAATAGCACAAATTGACATGGAACGTGCGCAGCATGGCTACCCCTGCCAAAAGATATTGCATATATGCTCACCTCAAACGCCAACACGTACACATTGCCGTGCTCCAAGAAAACCATCTCACAGCAACTGAGTTACAAAAGTCCCATCATGAAGTGGTAAGGACAAGTGTATGGCACTTCCATATCAGCCTTCGCCCAAGGGATACTAATTTGGGTTACAACAGGGGTCCCATTTGTAGTAGACAACCTTAGGGTGGATGCAGAAGGGCGCTTCGTGATCTTAGAAGGGCAACTTAACGGGCCCCCTTCACACTAGTGGTGCTCTAAGCTCCCAACATTAACTTGCCGGGATTCCTGGACGCACTGACACCAGCGCTTTTTTAGAATCCTTTGCACCCAGGGCTCTGGGGTAGAGACTTTAATTGTGTGCCTGATGTGAGCCTAGATCGGTCCACTTCCCCCTTGCATGCTGCCAGATGTGTTCGTACCACACGACACTTTAACAACTAGATTGTGTAGGAAAGTACCTCTTTTCGACATGGCCACCCCCACTTTTTACTCACTGGTAGCGATGCTTGTGATTGTAA
Organism: Calotriton arnoldi; assembly: GCA_963921515.1. Taxonomy (NCBI): domain Eukaryota; kingdom Metazoa; phylum Chordata; class Amphibia; order Caudata; family Salamandridae; genus Calotriton; species Calotriton arnoldi. The sequence goes on along the minus strand of CAWUFW010020219.1, from coordinate 119,639 downwards.
GTGCACTGGGTCCCTGCTAACCAAGCCCCAGTGCCAGTGATCTTTCCCAAAACCGATACAAATGTTAATTACGACCCAATTGGCAAGGGCTTTAGCACCCTTGTAAGACCCTGGTGAATGGTACCCCTGGTACCCAGGGGATGTGTACTAAAGAAGGTCCCTAAGGTCTGCGGCATGTATTATGCCACCCGTACTCAAACTGTATGCAGACTGCCATTGCAGGATGCGTAAAATGGTGCAAACCATTCCAAAAACACGACATTGCACACTCCCTGTGTACAGTGTCAAAGTACACTACATATACTGCACGTAAGTCACCCCTACAGCAGGCCTTTAGAGCTCTAAGGCATGGTGAATTGTAGTGCATGTGAGGGCACATCTGCATGAGCAGATATGTCCCTGTGATGCCTAGTTCCATTGCTAGTCATTGCAAGTGATCAGGAAGCCATTTCAAAGGTATGTACTGGGCACTGGTCTTTACGGGTTACCCAGCTATATAATGGCTTCACTGAAAATAATGCTGTTTGGTATCAAACACCTTGTCTTAATAAATCTGTACAAATGCCAATATCAGATTAATGAAGATATGCACCCATGGGGCACCTTAGAGGTGCCCCCTGTAATCCTACTTATATCTTGGTGTGTTGGCTGACTGATATCTTCCAGCCTGCCACCACAGACAAGTTTCTGGCCTCCTGAAAGAGAGAGACCGCGCTCTCAGAGGTCAGGAACAATGCCTGCTTGGCAGAAGGTGTTCTCAACTCCTCCAGCAGGATGGCTAGTGATTTAGCATATCAAGACCAGAGGCTTCAAAGCCTCTGTAGCCTTTGATATGCGACTCCGGCTTCCCCCCAGACCTGGGGAAAGCCACCCCTTGCTCTGGAGCCCATTTGGCACCGGAGCTGGGGGAAATTAGATATTCAGGAGGTGTGTTTCACTCACATTCGAGTCACACCCCTAAGACGGGCTACCTGAAGTGGACAGGCAAAGAAGGATTTCACCAACTTGGTTTTAGGTGAAATAGAGACTTCTGGGTTAGGGTTATGCCCACTTCCCACAGGAAGTGGTCTTATAGGGGGTGTAGTTACCCTAGTGGTAGGTAGCCCATTGGCTACCACCATATACTCCCCTAAACACCCCCCAACACCAGACCAACAGATTTGACTTTCTGGGAACTGAAGAAGGACAAAGAAGAGATTACACTGCGAGAACCAAGAACCTGCACAGAAACTGGCGCCAAAACCTGCCTTGCGGCTTGCTCCTTAACAATTGCAAAGACCGGACTCATATTGCAGCTGTGCATCCTCCTCAACACTTGGAGGACTGCCCAGTGCTTCAACTAGCAACTATCATCTTCCTTGGGGTGGAGGAGCCATCCACCTGCATCTGCAGGCACCAATCGCATCTGTCTGGTTCCCTGTGTTGTTGGCCATTGCCCCCACCGAGGGAGCAACACTTCAGGAGGAGGATTCTGTGACTCTAGGGGGTCAGCTCCATCTCTCTCTGTGCTGAGTTTCGAGAGGCTATACCCTATAGCAGCCCCCCTGCACCAATACCCTGAGTACCGGGGCACTGGCACCAACCAAAGCTTGTTCATCGTCCAGCCCTTGGAAATCCTCCTGCACTTCGAGGAACTTCAGGACTGATGAGACCCACAACCAGAGTGGCCCTGCTGTTTTGCTTTTCCCTCCTCTACAAGTGACTGACAACTGTGAGAGCCTCGACCTCAAGGGATCAGTCAGCCAACCACCTCTGCACCGATCTCCACAACCCTGGTTCTCAAATTCTGACTGCGTCCCCTTGGCCTAGGGGTCCCCATGACCTGAGCCTCCCTTTGGGTTGAGCTGGACCTGTCCCCAAGTCCCCCATTGCAGCCTCCTCGTTTCATATCCCCTTGACTTTCCAAGTGTAGCACTCAAGGCTACCATCCCGACCAGCACCTCTGCACCCGGACACATCAGGTCAGGTAAAAGGAAACTGCTGGTGCTATTTTGGACCTTGGCCCCCCAGCAGCTTAAGTCCCAAAGATCACCGCCGAACTCTTACTGCAAGCACCTGTTTGCTATGTGTGTCTTTCCTCCCATAGGATAACACTGTAGCGTTATTTGGGTATTTTACTGCTTTTCATCTAAATTCGATATCTCAGAAAGTACTTAGGTTATTTGAAAGATCTTGGTGTCTAAATTCATATAAAAATCGACTTTATTTTTTATAAATTGGTCTTTTTGAGTGTGTGAACCATTTATTGACTGTGTGTGTTCAACAAATGCTTAACACTCCTCTCTGATAAGCCTAAGCTGCTCAACCACACTACCACAAATACAGCTGCACGGATTGCTGCTCAAATTAATATGGAGAGAGGGGAGCCGCTAAGTCACACTCATCACCCTGCAGAGTCCGTTGACTGAAGGCGGTCTCGGTGCACCCGACTTTGAGTTGTATTATGTGGCAGCGCAACTATAGTGGCCAATGGCCTACCTACATACTCCCACATGCCCAACTGGCATTGGTTCGTGCGGTACTCGGTGTCATACCTATATACACGTGGTTATCTGATCCAACTACCTGCCCTTGCCAGGAAACAGGGATCTCGAACTTGCCTCACCTCCATGGCATGACACAGCGACACGATGCTGCCCCTTGGAGAGATGCGGGTGTAGATCAACTTAGGGAACTTTACCATGAGGGCTCCATCATGTACTTTCAGGACATCATGGACATGTAGGGCATAGGCTCCGAACAATTTTCAACACACCATACCATACCACTTGGAACGCTGGCGACGATGAACCTTCCATATCTACCACGTTGCATGTGCTCCTCACACACAACGGGATGCATCAAGCGATTACCATTCTGTACAAAGCCCTTTACCAAATCCCACCGGAACACGTAGCTGGGGTGCAAGCCAAGTGGGATGCAGTGGTACCCCCAACCCATCTCAAAGAAATCTTGGTCCTGAGCACGCCAATCAGTGAAACATGTTTCCCGTTACCCCAGATTCTGATTCACACAATGTAACTTTGTGCACCACGCCTATATTTCCCCTCAGTGGAGTAAGCACATGTATCCCACCCCGACCCCGGATTGTCCTCGGTGTCACCTACCAGACGGCAGATTTTATCACATGTTATGGGATTGCCCGATATTACACCCGGTCTGGCAAGCTGTCACTGCCACAGTGGATGAACTCACGCAGCATCCACCCGAACTGACACTGACTCCTGTTTAGTGGGGCTGCGTGCCCGAGCAAAGGGTAATAGACACCTCCTCAGATTTATCGTTTTGGCCTTTGTCCTCTTTAAGAGGTTGAAAGCGATGGCATGGAAGGTGCCCCCGACTTACATTTCTGGCTGACCACGCTGCTCACATGGACACGAGTGGAAATCAACATCTTCCGGGTGCTCCGCATGCGAGGAGACTCATGCATGGTTGAACACTTACCTATTACATGTGGAGGCAAAAATTGACGCACGCCCACAATGGGCTGCGCGGATTGGACTAGCGTAGCAACTACTCTCATGCACCTGCCATGGATCTACTTGCCCCGCGATGCACTGACATGATTAGATACTAACATGATACCCACTACCCTCTGTGCACAACTGTGGGCTCACCGCAGGCCCCCACACTTTTTCTTGTACTTCTCCCCTCACAATTCATATGGGCCGCCCCTCGCACTCTATATACCTATACTCCCTGGCGTCCCCTCCGGGCCCCTACCAGACGACCCCTAATATTGACCGTCTTCCCCCACCTTGCCCACAAAACGCACCACACCACATAACCCCCCAAAGGCGGACTCCATAGTTTCTACCAGTTCTGTTTCATTGCTAATGAGTTTTGCCCACTCTGACACAAACCACATAATGATATTGTGGATTGTAACAATATACTCAGATTTTTTCCATTGTAGGAATGTTGTGTTTCACTGCCAAGCCTTTATATATATATGCGGCACTGGTTTTAAAATGTGCACAGAGCCTGCTTATTCCTTTTTGTTTGCGTTAAACTGTTTTTGGGAGTCTGCTTAGTACAGTTCCGGCTGGCATGGCTCACGGATAGGGGGGCGGGTGCTGGGGAGGAGGGTCACAGGGGGTTGCGATTGCAGGAGGGAGCATAATTTAAAAAAATAAAAATCACTTTCCTTGCCACCGGGTCCTGCGTCTCTGCTCCTGCTCTCCTGCCTCCGACTTCTGGAACAGGAAGCAGGTAGCCAGGCTTCCTCCCCTAAGTCAATCACAACACTGCATTGCAGCGTTGTGATTGGTCTGAGCTCCATAACACGGCACTCTGCCTGGGGCTGGAGGGGTAGGCATGTTCTCCATGCAGGGGAAAGTGCGCATGACTGGTTTGGGAGGCCCGAGAGGGACGACCAAACAGTCATTGCACACTTAGGAGTGGGCAAGCCACTCATCCCCTGCCCTGCTCCAAGAGCAGAGCATCCTCGCCCACACGCCCGCCCACAAATCAGCACAAACATAAAAGATAATAACTGAAAGTTATTATCATTTTATGTTTTTGCTTCTCGCACTGATTGAAAGTAGTGGGGCTAGGCTCCTCCGCCATAGCGGAGGAGCAGCCACTGGCTTAGTACTCGTTTGTCAGGAAGGCTGGTGGTAAGAGAAGGATTTAAAGTGTGCAATTGCATTTTTTAGTGAGCTTAAATTGGTCGTTACCTGCAGTACTGAACAGGAACTGAAAAGTATGTATTAGGCAGTCTGCAGTCGAAGAGATTGTGAGCTGAGTAGCAGCTCCCTTCCCCCTTAACACCCGAGTTCCAGGCTACATGATTCGGCTGTGCCCAGAGTCACCTTAACAAGCTTTCTTCCTGCCTCCCACCTTGCAAAGGCCCTTATGTTTAAGGTCACCTGATTTATAGAGCTAGGGTTTCCATTGGCCTAGGTCACCTGATAACAAGGGTTATTTAAACCTAGTGGTTAGGGTGTCCAGCCTAGTTGTCCATGCAAAGGGTTTTGCCAGTAAGTCCCTGGAAAGGGTCTAGAGCCAGAAACTCAGCCAAAAATGAAACCCACAACAGATATAATGTAAGATAAGAACTTACTCCTGCAGCAAACCCCACTCCCTCTTCCACTCTCATACCTTTTACACAAAAGTACGCTACCTGACAACATCTCATCACACTTTAAAACAGATTTGTATCTATACTCACATCTGACCTATACAAACTCTCTTCTTATCTTTCCACCTACGTCCTTATGCACAACCTCACATACTTGCCATCTGTCCTCTCACACTGCTACACCAACTAACTAAAGAAACCCCCCTGACCTACCTTGCGCACTTACCACACACCTACACAAAATGTCAACAATTAATACATCACTCCCACCTGCCACCTACCTGTTCCATCATCCCAATCAAATTAAACCCATTCTACTCAAATTCCCTCCTATCTATTCCTACCAGCCTCGTGCATCAATCTTACTCTCAACACAGCATGCTAATCCCATTCCTAGTCACCCACACTCACCCGAATTCTATCTTACCTATCCTAACGTACCTCAAATCACAACTCACTATCGTAACTCATAAACCCTACACTTAAAACTATCATCTGCTATAGCAAATCTGATATACACTACTACCTCAACTGTTAATATTCCGTCACCCTCAAACACACAATCTCCCATTCACAAACACATTCCACATGGACTACCATCCACCGACAGAGCTTATCTAACATCATGACCAACCTTACCATCATAAAAGATCATACGGCTCCCCACCCCCCCTCTCACAAACCCCATCCTAACACTCCCCCTCTTCATGTAACACGTTGAGTACTCAGAACAACTCAATACTACTCAAGACAAAAAGCAACTCATCCACGACTTTCATATGCACCATCAATTACTCATGAATTGCTGATTTTCGAGCACTAAAATGAATACCTAGACGGCCCACCACCACCTCTTACTCATTCCCCTTCCACTTTCAACAAACAAAAAAGAAAACCAACACCAAACACAAACATTTCACATAACCCATACCATATCACAGCAAAACTCAACTTTGTTGTAACACATCACCTAAACAAACATCCTCAAATACCTGTCAAACACAATTAAGTGGGAAACGTTAGAAGCAATTAAATAATTTCTCTTTTTTAATGCCTGCTTTAAAGTGGCATTATTTGGTGCAAAACCCTGTCTATTGTTTTTAGTAAATCGTGTTTTGCGTAAAAAACATGGCTGGTTTCCTGGAAAAGCCCATGTACCACCCATGAAATGCGCCTCCTTGAAACAGAGTATTGCAAAGCTGTGCTTTGTCCTTATTTACATTACTTTGAGGCACTTGTTTTATTAATGTTAATACATTTTATAGAGCGCGCACTTACCATAAGACGTCGTGGCACTAGTGTCATTTTAATTAGAAGTTTTGAATGATTGGATAACAGAGCCTGGGGGTTTATAGTCAACTCGAGAAGAGCTATTGAAGTATGTTGCTAAAGAGATACATTTTCAATTCCCTCCTACATTTCAATAGGTTGGGCTGGAAAGTAAATCCACCAAAAAATGTGTGCAGGATTGCAACACTTTTGTGACACAAACTCAGTGCACAACGTTTTTGATCTGGCTCATAATGTTTCTACATAGACATAACAGAATGTACAAATCATACATGAAAAAGGACACAAAATTCCACTACCCAAGCAGGACCGACAGTGCCAAATGCTCAGCCAAGGAAATCCATAAAGTTCTATTGGAATTTCACAATCCAGCGATCTGTCAAACTTCCACCCCACTTTCACAAGACTTCTGCAATAAACTAAAAATGAATTATCTAAACAAAGCAGACACGCTGGATTCTTATCTAGGAGAAGTAACTCCTGCCATCCTATACAACTAACAGCAATCAAAGCAGGTACCCGACATTTGTCTACATCAGCCTTTCAAAAATTACAACAGCAGAATTTGAGAACATGCTAAAAGTTAGCAGCCAAGTTGGCTGTCCTTCTGATGCTTGTCCGCCTTTTTCTTCAGATTCTTACTGCATAAAATCAGGAGTACCACAAGGATCTATAACCTTGTCTCTACTCTTTAACATATAAATGAAACTATTACTAAATCTAATCAACAGTTTCAAACACATCTGTTCCAACTAAGCAGATGGCACACAGTTAATACTCAAACTGAAAAACCCTAAAGACCTAGGAACATCAAAAGTTAATGTCTGCCACACAGCCATAGAACATTGGATGACATTGAATCCCCTCCAGCTGAATACTACAGAAACTGAAATAGTTACTTGCAGTGATTGGAAAAATGATGACCCTTCTGGGTACTATCACTTAGATAATCTGTATGATTGTAGTACCCAGATTGCGGGGTGGGGACGAAGTTGACCTCAAGAACTATGAGGTTATGTGTCCCTAGAGGCGAGGCAAGATTCAATACAGCATTTTACAATACAGCCAATAAGGAAGGATCTACTCAAAAAGGGAGCTTGACATCAAGAATTAGAAAAACCTTGTTTGTTGTAAACAGGTTTACCGCTCTTTTTGGTGTATGCTTGCTTGATTTTAATGTTTGGACAATTTTATATTATGCCTTATCGTACTTTTAGGGCTTGTAGCCGAAATAAAGATTTGAAACGATAACAAGCCATGGAGGTTTATTAAAATGTAAGTGAAATACACAAAAATGAAAAATGCTAATGCATCAGCAGTCTCATTGAATCAATTAAAGTACATGGAAATTAACTGCCTTAAAGGCTATCAGTTACAGGAATATTACAATAATAAGCAAAATCAGGAAAATAGACTACGTCTCAAATGTGCATTAAATTAATAGAGAATTGGGTAGCATGCATAGTAGAAACCCAAAAGTCTCTGTCTCCCCCAAATTTGAGTATTTATATAGTCAATTTCCCCATAGAAAATGATGGAAACTGGAAAGTCATAATGGTGCAAGCAAAATTATCATTGTTTTAGCAAATCACAGTAAAATGTTTTAAAATGTCATACAAACTTATCATGTTAGCACTATCCCCTATTGTGAATATATTTAATGCTTTCCAACCTAATGTCATCGGAGATGACTGAACAATGAACGATACAATATACAATGGAAAGACTCATAAAAAATGCACTACAATATGCTAGCAGGAATAGCCTTGGGAAGGAGCAAAAGGCTTCCTCTAGAGAGTTCTTTGAGAGCAACATGTCATACAAAATAAACATTGCACTTGCTGAGTGCATGTTTATTTATTTATTTTTTATTTGAAGAGTTTTATATAGCGCTGGCTAGACCCGTAGGCATCAGAGCGCTTTACATGAGGATCGTTACGTTGCAAGTTACAAATTACATCCGTTACCAGAGCATAGTAAAACATAGGCAAAAAAACAATGTTACGGTAATTCGTGGGAGGGAGGGGGAGGAAAGAGACACAGCGAGGAGACGGCAGAACTGTGCCCAATGTCCGGCTGGGTAGGTGACGGCCGAGGGGGTGAACCAGGGCCGATCTCCTCTATAGCTGTCTAGCAGCTCCACCGGGCATCAGCCATGTTGCTCAGGTCTCAGCGGTCAGGAATAACAGGCAAAAAACAGTTTTCATGGGTTACATTAGTTACAATTAAATAATAAATAAAACAAACAACAATGATTATGAAATTGAGGCCATATTTTAAACAATGGTGTAGCGGCCAAACTGAGGCCTAGTTTATTAAGCCAAAAAAACATATTGCAACACATTACAACCATTTTGTTTCAACTGCAATAGCCCCATGTTAATGCACATATGTAATATAAATGTGGAGTAACTTCCACACCCTATATCACTATAGCCATATGAACTGGAACCACAACCAAAATAGCCGCAAATAAAAAAAAAAAAAAAGAATTTTCTAGGATTCCACACTTTATTGAATACTCAAGTGGACCGGCAGTCCCAATGTACCTTCTACACAATTAAAATATTTTGAAGTATCTTTACATATCTTGGATCTCCTCAAAAGGTACAGGCAACAACATCATTCATCCCCTCAAAATTGACTATGCTAATGGACTAAACTACAGCACTCTACTGTCAACTATCAGAAGGCTATAATGAATCCAACATTTAGCAGCAAGACGACTTGAAGGCTCTACACTGGTTCCCAATGGCAAGAAGATCCTCTTTCAAACTACTGTGCATCAATCATATAGCTATTAATGGTAAAAGTCCAACACATCATACAATCACAAAATATTTCTAACTCAGGAATTTATTTTACAGACTGGCACTTGCTTAATAGTTCCCGTTTATAGGAAGAAAACCATTGGTGGCAATACCTTCTCTGTGCAAGCAGCAAACCTTTGGCATTCCCTATCAGAAATGATCAGAGATAAGGAGAATCACTTGGAGTTCAAAAGGATGGTTAAGATCATGTTACTCCCAATGTGATCCAACAGGTTATCTACAAATTCTCACTTCCTGCCCACAGAGAGATACCCTCCAGGACATCTAAAACCAGGGTAGTGCTAAATCAGCATAATCCCTTAAGAAACAACTCCTAATTTCCAGGAGAACCACATTGCCCTAGAAGCTTAACACCCATGTATCTTTCTCAAACACATAACAGTATAATTGATGTAAACCCCATTGATTGCCCACTCATCGAAATCTCATCAGACAAATCTAACAATGCACTATCCAGTCATAACGCTTATTATTAAAAACAAGCACAAAGTCTGAGAACTTCATTGATGTTTAATATCTATATGGAAGAGAATGAACAGGATCTGTGTCATTGGGAGTTAGGTGGAGCAACCTGAGACGGAACTACTTATATCACCGGCCCCCAGATAATAAACTTTCAGCCTTTATTCTATTCTTTATACTTTCCCAGATTGCATCCTACCTCAACATTCCAAAAACACTACATGAAAATAACCGGATTTATACCGAGTGATTATTCTCTCCTCTCATCCTAACTGAATGAGACTCTACTTACACTCTTCCTCTGCATGCATTAGTGCCTCAGAGTTTACACTATTCTTGCACGTGTCTGTTGCCTTACTCTCCACTAAATCTCAGTAAAATAACAATGCCCCTTCTTACAAAGCATAAACTTTCCTTCTGAGTAACCATTCCTGCTATACCAAACTCTAACCCATCTACTCATCCTGCTCCCATAAATCACAATGCCTCATTCTGTTTAACTTCTACTTGCTGATGCACAATGTTAACCTCCTCCACCTTTTTTCCTCACCCCATTTTTCACATACATTAACAATAATTACACCTATTTCCTATTAATGTTTTGTGTCACCACTTTAAAATGGAGGAAATCCTTTGGGCTATGGAGTAGCATGCTACCCGTCATAAAGTGCTTCAATGCCTCTTAATGGGTAGTAAGCATTATATAAATGCAATTACATTGCAGGCCATTATAGGAAAATAACAATCTCTTTATATTGTTATAACCCGTTATAAACTGTAGCTTTTTTTTAAAGTGACACATTAAACCACATATACGTTTTTGCAACAAATTAATAGTTTTATGTTGGTGTATCTATGTTATTGCTGCATTTATTCAACACGACTGTGTAGGTAAGTGGAATATTATGTGGTATGGTTGTGAGACCTTACCATGTAATATTATCACAATGCCTCAGGGATGATCCTTGGATTCAACAACAATAATCCTTAGCTCAGTCCTGTTAGTGTGGCAAAAAGCAGTCAGACATTACTGGGGGAACATATGTTAAGCATTTTACAGTACCATTATGGTGCATAAGTAATTGACACAATTCGAAAGAAATCTGACACCAATTTATAAAAATAGAGCTTTTTTATAAAAATATAGACACGAAAACTAACGTTGTATCATACATATAACCGGAGTTATGATTTTTCATAACATTAGAAAATAAATGCATTAAATACTGTAGACATTTAACATTGCAGTCAATGGGAAATTCTGCTAATGACAAACAGTCACCTAAGGTGAGGGAACTAAAAACATGGTCTTTTGACAACTGACCCCCCTGTTTCCTCTATCAGCTGTTTTAAGTAGGAGTTGCCTGTAAGCGCCATGAGACTTTCGGGTGAGATGAGCGCTCTACAAATGCCCCATGATTTGATTTGATTTGATAAGGTATGAGTTCCTTTCCATCCTCGCAGGGTAGAGATCTTTGGGGGCCCAGGACCAAGTTTCAACAGTCAGAGTATTTTTTTTTTTCACTTTTTTTTAAAATTATAACTTTATTGAGGACAAGGTTAAACAAAATAGGCATTGTACAGACAAATGCATCCGGAGGTTTTGTGCTGGCACAAAATTGTAAGTCAGAGTATTTTTAATGTGCTCGGGGGATCGGGTTCAAAGGTAACTTTTGAGCTGTCAGTGGGCTTTAAAACGGGATTTTTAACATTGCAGTCAATGCGAAAAGCTGCTTAGTGACAAACGGTCACTTTGGTGTCAAGTTACTTTTTACCCTCGCAGGGTAGAGGTTGTCTTTGGGGTCCCAGGACCAAGGTTCAACAGCCGGTTCACTTTTACCTTGCTCGCTGAGTCCGGGTGCAGAGGTAGCTTTAGGCTGTCAATCAACTTGAATCCAGTCGTGCTGAGGCTGCTTTTTCCATAGGGACGCCACTGCCAATAAAAAGATCCAGGTACACAAGAGCGGGTGTCGTTGCTGACATCGGTCACTGTTCCTCAGAGCTGCTCTCTTAATGCAGAGTCGACTTATGGGATCAGTCACCAGCCTGGTGATCAACAAGCCTTGGTTGCAGTAATGGTAACCCAAATGAACTTCGGCTGCTGGAGATCAACGGGAATGAGGCAACAGCTCAAGACTTCAGGCAGAGCCAGACTTCAACACCCGGAGTGCACTGCACCACTTTTTCTTGGGCGATCTCTCAGCAGGCCCACTGGCCAGCACTTCTTTGGTTTCAGCATGTCAGTTTACCTGCAGTTTGCAGGGGACTGTTGCCACCAGTCCATGGGAGTCTGGGACTGCTTCTGGCTTCCACAGGGGTCCCTCTTCCAAGGAGGGCTGAGTTTTGGCCACGGACAAAGGCCGCTCATGCAGTTCCACGCAGTGCTGCCACAGGGATCCAGTATCCCTCTCTTCCTTTGTGGCAGGGGAAAAGTCTTGTTGTCGGTGAAAACAGTCTTCTTGCTGTCCTTCCTTGAAGTATGTTGATCAGAGCTGTGGTTCAGGTGTCAGGGGTGTCCCTTAAATCCTGGATTTAGGGGAGTTAGGAATGTGAGAGCTAATAGCCAATGGGCAGCTACTCCCTACAGCTAATTCACCCCTGAGGTGACCACATCTGATGGTGTAGGTCACTTTTCCTACCCAGAACCCAATATTTCTTCCCTCCTAAAGATGGCAGAATTCCTTTTTAGGTGTGTAGATCGACTGCCAACCCTTAGGGGTGTAGCCAATCTTCTTGGAGGTGCACACCTCCTGCATACCTAATTTCCTGCCTTGCCCAGGTACAACACACCTGGGGCAAGGGGGGAGCTTTGTCTTCCACGGGGAAACAGCCTTCTTGCATATCAGAGGCGGTAAGAGCTTTTGAAGCTTGCCGCTCTGATGTCTCACTTCACTAGCCCACTCAGGGGGAGGGAGGTGTGACCTACTTCCTGCCTAAGCTTTTGTTCTACCTCCTGGGAGCATGCATACTACCTGGTGGGAGGTCAGAACTCAGTCTTGGCAGGAGCTGGGGCAGAAAAGCCAGCCAGCCAGAGTACATGTGAGCTGGGGTAACCAGGTGGGCAACCTCTAAGGTAGCCACCTGGGTGCATGCCAGCCTTCCCTTGACACGAGATTCATGCCAGGGGAGAGAAGGCAAGTTGTTTAACACCAAACTCGACATATTTACGTGGTACCATAAAGGAGCTAGCAACCCTAGTATACCTGGGTACTAGTCCCATGTTATCCTATGGACCGCATATTACTTATAGTGAACTTTAATGGTAATGTCACTATAGAGACATTTAAGCTTGCACTCGTGTGTAGCTCTTAATATACTGCACCCTGCCTCCTGGGCTCAAGAGGCCTGATCTAGATGTGACTGACATATACTAAAAGCAGTGCTTTGTCACACATGGAGAGGACAAAATCGAATTGGAGTAGTGAACACTATTCCTACAGTCTGCAAAGGCAGGCCTGCTGTCATTAGTTTACTTGGGTCACTCAGGGAGGCACAACCAGTGCTGCAAGCCCTGAGTACCCCTTTAACAACCATGCCCTGGGTACCACAAGTACCACTTACCAGGGACGAATAAGGGAGGTAAGCTCTTGTCAATTGGGGTTGCCAATTACGCATGTTACTTTAGGGGAAAGAACACGTTAGCAGGCTTCAGTGCACTGTCACAGCCGAAAACCAGCATCTAGCAGTTCAAATGGGGGCAAAAAGTGGGGGGACATCTGCAAACAGTCTAGTTTACTACAAACTGCAAATATACTCTTCTACATGAAGTAAGACTAAGCCAACAATGAAGGCATTTTGGGGAAAGGGCAATGATATGCCCATGTAGTATAAGGAATAAAATACCCTCTGTTGTACTTTAAAAGGATATTGCAAGTAACCTTTGATTTCCATTACCTTATAAAGGAATTTGACCTTCAGCCTCTACATATTAACAGAACTCCTCAGTGAATTCAAATTTCCTTTTAATGCACATCAGAGGGTATTTAGCCCACATATAGCAGGATATAAAGGGTCCATGAACAATACATTTCTAATAATATAATCAACATTTGTGTTATATGTTTAACAATGAATCTTTGATTCGTGGATTAAAAGACTAAATGAAAATAACAGTTACATGGAATGCTAAGGCAAATAATGTACATTATGGAAAGAGCTGGCTACCCTCACCAGTTGTAATTTGCATGCAAAAATCCCATATACATTTTTGAGAGATGGAGAAATACTGAGACAAAATGTGTACCGCAGCATAGTTCATATTGCTTAGAATCTCTATGGTTGCAGATGCACATGGAAAATGAAGCCAGCATATTCAAGAGTGTTAGATGTTATTATAGAAGTATAAAAAGAATCTATCTCACCTTTCATATATTCACTAATTGGGCTTAATATGGATGACTTGACAATACAGATCTGATGCTAGAATTGTGTACAGAGGTTAAGAATTGGATCATCTGTGCTTACCGTTCTACGGTACCTATTTCTAGATACTGCTGAGAGCAAGGTTCAAATCCCTACTGTTAAAGTCAATAGACCCTTAATAGAAATGATGGGGACGCCACAACTAAAGGATAGCTGGCATTTAATTGATGCCAAAAGACTGAATCTGCCTCTTATTTCCTGCCCAAATATCAATATTTACAAATAGATTTTTTCTGGGCATCTCCATCAGTACTAGAAGGGACCTATATTGCTATACATCAGAAAGTACCACCAGATTATGCTGTATCAACAATGAGAGTAGTGACTACCTACATTCGTGGTTAGTCAAGTCCCTTGGATCAAAAGACCTAACTTAGTTTTATTTAATTTTTGGATTATGCTTTCAAAATTGAAGATTTTTTCAAAACTAATATGTTTTAAGGATATTGACAGAGCAAGACGAATGTTCTCACCACTCTTTATGACCATGCTCATTGTTCAACGAATTCATCACTTGCCAATGTTTTGGTAGTATTTTTTTAATAGTTAGTATTCTTATATAATGGTGGGTTGCAGTTATCGTTTGTTGTTGAGGAACCACTGGTTATCGCAATGCATTTCAGAAAAAATCCTTTATCACAATTAACCTTAATTTTGCAATTTCATGAGTCATATTTGAATGATGAATGTTCGCATCCAAGGCTTCCTGTTTCAGATGTAATTATTCAACACGCTCAAGATACTCAAATGGCCTCATTACAAGTGGCCCTTTAAACTGTGATTCCTGCGCAGCAATTACAAATTGTACAATGTTTATCACACCCGGTAATCACCAGGTGTGATAAAGATCTCACCCTTTTTTGAATTTGGGCAAGCACAAACCTGCTGAAAATTAACAAGAGGAAAAGGCCCGGTATTTATTAGGATATGCAGATTTTGGAGTGGTGAACATCAAAATCTGCATGCTATTCCTATGAGCTCAATACATGAAATTATCATTGTATGTGATAAATCCCTAACACCTTGTGTCAGATTTTTATCAGCTGCAGAGGTGGCATACTCATATTCAGGCCCTAAGTACTGATGTATATCGGTTGTTTTACATCCAATAGTAAATTATAATATTTTCTCTAAAATTAAATGTAATTATTGTGAATTGAAACCCCATCTCCTGGATGTAAGTAGCAACATTTTTAATGGGAAATCGTAAAAAGTCCTGCATATGTAATTAGAGTGGTTGTACCTCTGCGTGTGTGCCAGACATTATGTACCATCTCAATAACAGGTTCAATGGGTGTTGATGCAGTAAAAATGTCTTTGTCTTCTCAGAGATCCATTAATCTTCTAATGGTTTGTCCAGAAGTATGCAATCACTTACAATTATTTTAGAGAATTATCTTTTGGTATCTCATCCAACTATAAATAGGCATTTGAGTCCTGAAGGTATTCATAAGCTGTTCTGTATGATCTTTTGCAGATAAAACTAATGCTTCTCCTTTGTCAGCATGTTCAAAAGTTTGGAGGAATGAAACTACTTATCCCTGAAACTTCTTGTAGAATAATCAAAGAAGAAATCTTTTAATTGTAATTTCGCATACATTTGAAAATGTCTACGTTGGTCCTAAAGAAGATGACGTTGTTGTGAATATAAAAGATGGGCCTTTACAGAGTAATTTGTTTTCTTGGTGTCTTAGTATGCAGACTCATTTAGATCTATGTTTTCTTATTTGTTTTTTAATCTTGTTTTCTCTAAATTCCCTTGACTTTCTTTTAAAAAACAAAACAATCAGGAAAGGGTAGTTGAAAATAAATCAGGCCATTAACAAACACATCTGGAAAACAACTTTTACAAGAATCCTGCAACAGATGCACTTGGAAAGGCGTCTCCCTTCTAACCACCAAAAAAAGGCCTGCAAAGGCATCTGCAACACTCAAACAGAAAGATAGATACACACTGTATGTATAGAAGAGCTCTTGTACGTAAAATAGAACACCTGGAAAGACATCTGTCAAAATATTGAATGATTCAACTAAAGCGGAGAATGAAGAGGTAAACAGCTTTGGGGGCGTGACTTGACGCCCAAGGGAGATGGCGGCTGCTCCGTGAGCTCCGGAGCGAAGGTGCAGGTTGGAGACCATTCTTCGCTGGTCTTGCGACCCTTTCTTCACTTAATCTGTGGGTATCCATAAATAACTCACTCGCCGACCTCCTGAATGTGCTAGACATGCACCAACGTCAAGAATTTAAGTCTACCTTTTATGCAACTGCCTCAGACGCGTCCGCCATTTTGAAATGCGGCCGCGATTACAACGGTTGTTACTACGGCGCTGAAGTCATCCACCACACCCTTTCTGCATTTTGACTACCAGTGAAATTATGAACTTCAACTTCCTGCTGGCATTAATTTTGCAATAGCGCTCGCCGAATTCTTATTCATATGTAGCGCTCACCGCTAACGAGAATCTCTGTTCTATTTTGTCATCGCAAATACTTCAGTAGTTGCCAGCACTGAAATTACAATTTCTCCAGCTGCTGTTTCTTTAATGCTGAAAGCACATACCTTAACCTCCGTATTGCTTCCTTTTTTAGGTCTCGGCTGGCGTTGGAGCGCGCATGCGCTCCTCGCCTGCGAGAGCTATAGTCAACAAGTCAGTTTCGAGAAGGGGACTCGAGCCCCGCCCTCATTTCCATTGGGTAGCGTCAGCGTTTATGGTAAACGCTGGCTTCCCATTGGAAAGGAGGGTTTTTCGTTGCCTCCCTTTGGCTTTTTGGTGGACTGTCTCGCCTGCTTCACGGCTGTCGTGAAGACATTTCTTAGCTTGTTTATTTAACAAGCTGATAAGAAATGTCTTCACGAGAGCTGTGAAGGAGCATGCACCAGGTATCCTGCAGCCACGCTGGCTTCACGCCTGGAGCATGCGCCAGTCAGCTCTCTCATTGGTCTGCAGCGCGGGACAGGAGATGTGAACGTGCGTACGGCTCGGCCGCTCGCTCCCTCTCTCCCTCCCTGTCTGCGCGCACGCTGCACGCACGCTGTTTGCCTGCTCGCGGTTGCCTTGTTAGCACTGGTAGGTGAAAGTAATGTCTTGCATGGGTCAGTGAGGGCAAAAGCCTATATGCAACTGTTGATGCACATGTGGCGGTAACTAGGGCTTTACACAGACTGGTCGTTATAACCTGTTTTGCAATGGCGTTTAATTCCGCAAACCAGACAAGTGTTGTAAGTTACTACTTTCTAATCTAACGATGCTCCGTTTACCAACCCGGGAAGCATGGAGGCTAAATGTGGGGGTGCACTCATTTTCAGTAAAAAAAAATACGTGTCCCCCTCCCGCGTCGGCGGCCGCGAAGCAGGCAGAGCAGCCCTAGCTCCTGTCTGGAAGCATTGCCGCGGCAAAGCGCTGTGTCAGCCAGGCAGGAAGCGGGCAGCCGCCGAGCCCAGCCAGTGAAACACAATACTGCAGCTCCCAGCCTGCGCGCCCGGCGGCCCACCGGTGCAGGGAGCAGGAGAGCGAGGGTCGAGCTGCCAGGACTGATGTCTGTGTGTGTGAGGGGGGCAGGGGAGAGGGGGAGGGCAGGAGCGCTGGAGAGGGGCGCTCTACCGCCACCGGTGTGTGTGGGAATAAAGGAAGGGGCAGCCAGGCTGGAGTACAGTGGCAGAACTGTGTGTGCGTGTGTGTGGAGTGGGGCAGGCAGCGGTGGAGCAGAAGAGGGACAGGGTGTGTGTGTGTGTGAAGAAAGAGGGGTGAGCTGCCAGGACTGATGCCTGTGTGTGCGTGAGGGGGGAGGGGGACTGTCACCAGGAGCGCTGGAGAAGGGCGCTCTGCCACCACCGGTGTGTGTGGGAATAAAGGAAGGGGCAGCGAGGGTTGGAGTACAGTGGCAGAACTGGTGTGTGCATGTGTGTGGAGTGGGGCAGGCAGCGGTGGAGCTGAAGAGGGACTGTGTGTGTGTGTGTGTGTGTGTATGAAGTGAGGGCATGAATTGCTGAAGTGCAGTACAGAGCGGCGTGGGTGTTGGAGAAGAGTGTCACAACTCGTGTGTAGAGTGCAAAATGAGGCAGAAAGGGAACTGAAGAGGGACGCTGCCAGGACAGGTGTCTGGAGGGTTGAAGAGGCACATGGAGTGCAGGGTTATAGTGCCACAAAGTGTGTGTGTGTGTGTAAGTGGGTAGGTAGTGAGGGAAAAGAATAGGGACACGCTGACAGGGCTAGTGTGTGCACGTGTGTTGAGGTATGGCAGGGTTGCCGACTTTGGAGCTGGAGAGCCAGATGCGCGTCTCGGCGTAAACTCAACATGCTGTGATTCTGGGCAAATCACTTAATCTCCCCGTGCCTGCAAAACATGAATGTGTCCTTGTGTACTGTAGCTGGTGCCCATGTGACGCGCTCCAATACCTTCGAGTCGAGTTTGTGCTATATAAAACTGCAAAAAGCAGAACGTGTGTGTGTGGAGGGGCCTGAGAACTTTAAAAGTAATGAGCAGATACATTGTCACAAGTCGTGTGTGGGCATGGAGGAGGGGCGGAAGCTGTTTAGCATAACAGAGGGGCGCACTGCCAGAACACCGGAACTATGAGATAAGAGGAGTGTACAAGGAGCGCATTATGAGTAAAAGGGGCACCGCACTTCCCCCCTCCACCACCTCCAGAACTCATGTGTGAGAAGAGGACTCTGGGCCAGGTGTAAGGGACTCAGATACCTTTTAAAGGATGGCACCTTGCCAATGCCATAAGTTGTAAGGGCCATGGGCCTTGATGTCAAGGAGTCCAGGAACGTCTGAGAGGGCCACGCTGCTACAAATCACGAGATGGGCACACTGCTTGTACTTGTGTACATGTGTTAATGAGGGCTGGGGGCGGAGATGTCAGAAAACTAAAAAGAGGCAAACTGACTGAATGACTGGGGGGGCATCAGGGGGTATAGGAGTGCTCAGCGCTGAAACATGGGAGAACGTGGAGAGGTAATGTTGCCATGTATGCAACTGGTGCCTGTGTGGGCAGGAGATCCGGGCGGTCGGGGTTGGGAGGGGGCGGGAGGACTACGCTGAATGGGAAAGAGATATCAGTTGCAGTGATAAGGGGCACGCCCTTAAAACGTGTGCGTGTGTGGGTGTTGTTGAGGGACGTACGACCCAGAGCACAAAAGAGGGGCACTTTCCTAGAACTTTTATAAGAGGTGGGCACGAAGCCCAGGCTATATAAATACAATTACAATAAGAGGCAGCTTATTGCAGAGGAAGGCATTGCGCCAGGAGGGAGAGATTTCAGGTAGTTTTTGATATGTATTTATTTAATGTATTTATTTTTGTTATTTTGGTTTACTAGTTTTTTTTTGCATAACGCTATTACCCGAAGAGATCCTAAAGTGCTTTGCACATGACATGTCTGGAAAGAGGATAAGTATATTTACATCAAGAAACAAGTTACAAGAGTCTAAAACAGATTCATTGCATTTGTTTGACAAGCGGGAATTAATTACCAATAAATGTATGCAATGAGTTTTACAGTGTGGGCCCTGCATACAAAGAGAGAGCTGGGGGAAACAGATTTAAATTTAGGTTGTTTATATCTGGACTAGCAGCAGAAGATTTTTATCTGGCCTTCAAAAGATGTAAAGGGCAGTGCTAGAAATGGGAAAATTGAAGTGCAGGTACTTACCTGTACCAGAGTACCTGCTTGTTTCTGAGAAGTGCCGGTACTCTACAATTAAAAGTATTACGTCTGTCTTGAGAAGTGCCGGTACTCTCCCTCTCAAAATAAAACAAGCATTGGCATAGCCAACAGGTCTCGCCTTTGGGGCCTTATAAGTGTTTGGAGAGAGCTATTGGCTTTGTTAACGTTTTTATTATGTGTTGCAGAGAATTGTGAATGTTGCGCAGCATGTTTAAAAGTTATAAGTAATAATTAAAAAAGTGTTATAACCATTTGTCACTTTATATATAACCTAGAAAACATTATATACAACTGAAGTATCCTAATAAAAACCAGAATTAACACCAAAAATGTGTTCTAGTTTTACGCTGGCAGCAGTCAGATGCGCGCTCCTGTCCAGAGGTTAAAGGGGCTGCGGAATACGGACATTCCTCAGCCCTCCGCTTCACAGGAGACTCTGCGGGCTCTCCTGGGCCAATTACCACCTCCAGGAGGGACTCGGGGTTGTCAGGCGCAACGGTCCTTCTTAATTAAAGGCCACATATCTTCTATAAACTCGGGGGGAAAGATAACCCTAGCAGTTTATAACCAAGAAGACAACAGCCCCATCTCTGTTGTCAATACACAGCCACAGAGTAAAATGCTTTTTTGTGCAGCCTCTTGTGGTATTTTCTTAAAGCAGATGAAAAATAACATCCCATTTATTCATTGTAAAGTTTTTGCTACAGCGCTATAGACCTTGGACGAGTAACAGTGCACTTTGAAACAAGCATTAAAAATGCAATAGGTCTCGCCTTTGATTAAGTTAAAGCCATTTGCTTTGCTATACAATACCATTAGCAAAGCAAATGGCTTTAACTTAATCAAAGGCGAGACCTATTGCATTTTCAATGCTTGTTAACTGTTGCTGTCAGTCTTCAACAACATGCTGAGATGCTTGTTCCTTCTATTTTGAACGCTCTCTCATTCTATTATTATTGAATAGTCTTATATCTACATATGTAGATGAGGGATAGTCTATATACACATTGAGCGGCCTGTTTCATATCTTCCTCGTTTTGGCTTTTTTTCCTTCCCTCACCAAAAGGAACTTGTTCTCAATACTACCCCTGAAGGTATTCTTTGGACAATAGAAGTCAGTAGTTTGCTCCCGTTATTGTAATTATTTTTCTCACACCAAGGATCTCACTTTTTTACAAATTTTGAACTTGTACAGTCTATGGGGAAACTAAGACAGCTTAATTCTTCCACTTCCTCTCCGACGCGCAGACTCCTCAAAAATTCCACGGTCTTCATGAAACTCGCTGCAATGGAATCCATTTCTGCTTCTCAGACACGGGTCAGCTCTTCTCCATCTCCGGCACCAATGGTATCCACGCCGGTAAATCCTGTCAAGGTTAACCCCAAGCGTCTCAAGAAGGACCCTCCTTCTCCTGCAAAGTCTCTGCCTCCTGTTTCATTGGAACTATTGTTAGAAGAAATACGCGCCTTAAAACCCTTTATGGAGGAAACAAACACTAAGCTTCAGTTTTTGACTGACAGATGGTCTCCACTAGACTAACGACTCCTTACAGTAGAACATACTGTTTCTTCATTCAACTAAACTGAAAACAAAGTTAGCTTTCTTCAGTCACAAGTATCCTCCCTACAGAAGCATGTCGAGGATTTGGAAAATAGAAACAATCTGCGCATATATGGCTTGCCAGAAAATTCAGAAGGTGCGGACCCTCTCAGCTTCTTCAAAAGTTTTCTACCTAAAGTGCTGGGTCTACCTGAGGACACTAATTTGAACATTCAACGCGCTCACAGATTGAGTCTTTTGCATGTCAACACTTCTGGTTCTAACCGCCCGAGAGGTGTCATTCTTTACTTCTTGGAATATATACGGATCTCCTCAAGGTTCTTTCAGCATCTAAAAAATCAACACATATCTCTTGGTTAGGCCATACGCTGTTCTTTTCGCAGGACTATGCCAAAAGTACTGCTGACAGGCGCAGGCAGTTTCTAAACAAGAGACCGGATCTCCGTGCCCTTGGTGCTCGATATAGCCTTTTCCACCCTTGTCTTTTTAAGATCACATACAGAAATAAAACAACTTCCTATGAAGACCCAGTTAAGCTTAAAAGTTTTCTCAATGCATGCAGAGTTGAGACTATGGACACTTCTGCCGCTTCGACTTCTCAACTTGGTTGACGATATGTTTTTGAACTTATATATTTGAACTTATATATTTGACTTAATACTGATTAGTATCTCTTTTGCATTTGCTTCTTTATGCTTACGATTTCTCGTTCAAGTTATTCTCGTTTCTTGTTGTTCTGAATTTACTGTATAGGTTATGTCATTAATTCACAATTTAATCTTCTTTATTCTCTCCTATAGGTATCCCTGTTGTATGTCTTTCTCGTTGTCCCGCATCTTGTCATATCCAGTCGCCCCTGTGCCCCTCTCCGTGAGTCCTGGATGCACCGCTCTTCCATGTGGTTTCACCCCCTCCCGTCCTCCCTAGGTATGTGTTTTTTTCTTTTGTGTGATTCTAATTCTCTTATATTCTGTAATTATTCCTCTATTTATATCTTCTTCCTTTTTTCTTTTTCTATCTTACCCTCCTTTGCTGTCTCGTCCCTCTACTTGTTATTTCTCTAATTTTCCTCTTTTGACACTCTTTTTCTCTCCTTCTAGTATATTTCATGTCATTTTTTTGATACTCCCATTTTCTTTTCCTAGTACCTTTCATGTTATTCTTTTCCTTACTCATATGCTGTTGTGGTCTTCCTCATATCAACTTTATATTCTGTCTGGTTTTGTTTACATAGTTAGTTCAATGGTTCATTTATGTCTTTGAATATTGTTACTTGGAATGTCCGAGGTTTAAATTCGCCAATCAAAAGACAACGTGTTTTAACGCACTTATCTAAATTGAAAGCAGACATAGCAATGATTCAAGAGTCACATCTTACAGAATCTGAATCCTTAAAACTGAAGAGGGACTGGGTTGGTGATGTCTTCTTCTCTCCGGGTGATGGCAAACGAAATGGTGTTGTTATATTGTGTCACAAATCGCTTCATGTCAAACTTATTTCTCAAGAGAATGATGATGTTGGTCGCTGGGTGTTTACAGATTTATTGATTGGTAAGGTTCCACTCTCTTTACTCAATATCTATGCACCCACTACAAATGATTCCCTTTTTTGGTCACACCTTGAACAAAAGCTACTACTCTATTCCCAAGACAACCTTATCTTAGCTGGCGATTGCAATTAAATTATTGACCCCTTCATAGATCGGTACTCTATAACTCCTTTTATACCTTCTAAAGCCCATAAATTATTCCTACAATCCTTCCAACACAGACACTTGACTGACGCATGGAGATTATGCAATCCCACCTTGAGGGATTATACTTATTTCTCCCCAGCTCATAAAACACAATCTCGTATTGACCATATTTTTAGCTCTCATAATCTCACTCAATCCCTACACTTTGCTGACATTGGCTCAATATTGATTTCCGATCATGCCCCTGTTTCTATTTCATTAGACATACTTCATAAATCTTCTACCCCCAGACGTTGGCGTTTTAATAATTCTTTATTACTTGACCCTGTTTTTATCTCCTCTTTTACTTCTTTTTCTGAAGAATACTTCTGTTTTAATGAATCAGATACCCTCCCTTTTCACACTGTTTGGGATACTTTTAAGGCTATGGCACGAGATTTTGTGATTAGTTTTGTCTCCAAAAAACGACATACTGCTCGCAAAGCGGCCACAGACCTTTTTCAAAAATAAAGAGATTGGAACATTCCTACTATGCTACCAAGTCGGAAGGTTGCTTAGCTGAACTTATAGCTCCTAAGCTTCAATTTAATAAGGACTCTACTGAAAATGCTTCCTTGTATTTGCTCAAATCCACTGCCAAATTTTATGGGGGCCAAAATAAGTCTGGAAAGTTGTTGGCAAATTACCTTAAAGTTAAAAAACAGAGGTCTAATATTGAGTCGGTGCTTGATGATCAACACCTACCCAAATATAAAGATTCTGAGATTCTGCAAGAATTCTATAATTTTTACGAATCCCTCTACACACCTGAAGTCTCACCTACAGATGACGCCATTTCGGCGTATCTTTCTTCTGTTGATAAATCCTTTGATCTTCACTCAAACTTTGATTTGTTGGAACTTGATATTTCACTGAAAGAATTGCACACTGCGTTACTCACACATAAAAAGGATAAAGCCCCAGGCCCTGATGGTTTTACTGTCGAATTCTTCCTACATTATTCCCAGCTACTCCTTCCCAAACTACATAAACTTCTAACCTCCTTTTCACAAGCAGGAACTTCCTCTGGTTCCTTTCTGGAAGCCCTCATTTGTCTTATACCTAAAGATGATAAAGACCCTCGTTTCTGTAAAAATTACCGACCAATCTCTTTAGTTAATATTGATTATAAAAAAAAATCCAAGTCCTTGGCTCTTAGATTAGAATCAATCCTCCCCAACCTATTAGGTAGAGAACAATCAGGTTTTTTTAAAGGTTGTTACCTGACGGACAATACCCGTCTTTTCTTTGATATACTCTCTAAATCCTCCCATCTTTCCGAGCCTTTAGCAGCTATTGCATTAGACGCGGAAAAAGCATTTGACAGAGTTTATTGGCCTTTTATTTTTTCCACTCTCAAATGGTTTGGTTTTGGCCCTAAAATTATCAGTCTGATTTCCCTCCTCTATTCTTCCCCCAAGGCGGCAATCTTTGAAAATGGCCGTACTTCCTCTTATTTTATCTTATCCCCCTTTTTGTTCAACTTAGCTTTAGAACCTTTTCTCTCTAAAATTCGCCAAAACACGGATATTTCTGGATTTGTTTCTGGGAACACACATATTAAGTTAGCTGCTTACGCAGATGATATTTTGCTATTCCTTTCGAAACCCCAATCTTCCCTTCCTAATTTCCTACAAGAATCATTGGCCTACTCTGTTTCTGGCTATAAACTTAACAACGACAAATGCGAAGTTCTACCCCTAACTAAGTTTACTTTTAAAGATGATTTTCAAATAGACAATTTTAAATGGAATTCCCACCACATCAAGTATTTAGGCATGTACTTCTCTACATTGATCAAATCGTCAGTATCTATTAATCTTGATAAATGTTTTTTGAAACTCTCTTCCTTAATAGACAAATGGCACCCCTTATATCTCTCCTGGTGGGGAAGATTGGACACCATAAAAATGATGTTATCTCCGATTGTTCTTTTTACTATTTCTAATATTCCCGTCGCCATACCTCAAAAAAATAATTACAAAATTAATTCCCTGTTAACATCTTTCCTTTGGAACAACAGGAAGGCCCGTATGTCCTTATCAAAATTTACTCGCCCCAAACTTGAAGGAGGTGTTAATTTCCCTGCTTTTTCTGCTTATCACACTGCTTTCACCTTACGTCAAATATCTCATTGGCTAATTGGCTCTAAGTCGAATTCTCCGTTATGGGTTTCACTTGAACTTTCATATCTCACCCCTTTCTCTTTTCAAAAATATTTATCATTTACTCGCAAACCCCAGAAACGTTCTAATCCTGTTGATCAACACACTAACAAATTACTGGCTCCCCTCTTCTTAGATGATTCCACTGACATAGACTCATTCATGCATTCTACTATTTGGCATAACATACACATACTGATTAATGGCAAATCTATCTACTGGAAATCATGGCGACAGAAAGGTCTTATCTGGGTCAACCAACTAATTCAGAATGATACACTCATATCTTGTCCTCAAGCTCAGGCTATTTTTCAATTCCCTCCCTCCTTCCATACTAAATATCAATTACTCCACAATGCCTTATCCCTAGTCCTTGCTCGCATTGTACGCATTTCTATCTCATCCAACACTTCTACTGTTATTTCCCGGGACTTTCTCAGCTCGCACCCTAAAGCGTCTGACATCTACACTTATTTACGTAAAACCAAATCTCCTAGAGACAAATCTAAAGTGGAACTGGACTAGGAACGCGATTTGGATGTAAACTGGCCCGTCTCTTTATGGACCAAAATTTGGCTCAAGATACGGAAATCTTCTAGAGCTGCCAGCGCCATGCAAACACTCTTCTTTATCTATAATAGATTACTCCTCTCTCCCACATTTCTTCATAAAATAAATGCTGATGTACCTCATACCTGCTGGTCTTGCTCCTCCATAAATGCTGACTTAAAACATATGCTCTTCACTTGCCCTTATGTACATGATTTTTGGACTCTTGTCTGGAGACAAATTAACTTAATCTTTAACTCTAAGGTCTCCCTCTCATTTTCCAATATTTTTTTGGGCTCCCTGTCTGAAGACTGGTCTCACTTACATATAAACAAGTAAATTCTAGACTTACTTTTGGGAGTAGCCTTTCAGCAGATTACTAGGAATTGGAAATCTTTATCCGATTTATCCTACCAGGCATGGTGGTATGCGGTTTGCCATAATCATAGATTGGATACTGTCTATGTATATCCTGTGTCTCTTGCTGTAAATCGTTTACAACTATGGTCTCCAGTTACGAAGTTTATTGATTGCCATGCTAAACTTTCACGCACATGCGCTATTTCTGCACAAGAAGTCTTAAAACCTCCTTGACATTCTGTTTTCTATATTAACATAGTTTAATTATATCCAATAGCAATATGTTGTTCTAATTTTAATATGTATCCAGACCTGTTTCTATAATATTGTATTTTTCTCTACCCTATTCTTTTTTTCTTTCTCTTATTGAGGATGTCAATATGATTTCATGTGTCATTATTCGCTCTCATCTTACATTGTATTTATACCTTTTGTTGTATTCCCCCTTTCTCCCCTTTTTACTTCAATAAACTTTATTTTTTCAAACTTAAAAGAAGAGGTAAACAGCTTTCATTGGCCCTTGTTTCATTCTGATCCATAACAAAGACTTTATGCAACTTACGTCTCGAGATATTCCCGAGTTTTTTTTTATCTCAATACTGGATCAGTATTCGCTGTTATGGGCTGGAATTGCTTCAAAACACTTTTTTAAATGCTGCCCATTACATTTTTGGGGGGAAAGTGTTTGGAAGTTGTGCAGGGACCATGAAAATACAAAATGGAATGAAACATCAATGCAATTCACAAATGACACAACAAGTCAATCGAAATGTGAAAGGATAAGAGAAGAGGAAACATGGAATTTTAATGCGTGGGTGGCTCGCTGAGGAGGTGGACGAAGTGATTTATCACACAAAAACTGGCAAAGCACTTGTTTCCTCATTCATACCTCACAAACCATTTAGGCCTTTCACTGCATCATGGGCTCCAAGCTTGCAAAAATGGTTCCTAAATTATGCATCATCAGCCACCTTCCGTGCTTCATAGAGGACCAGTATTCAGTTCCTTCTACTATAATAATCTGCTTTTAAAGGTTTTAACTAACAGAAACAAATAAAGGTTTTACTTTACTTTACTGAGAAGTTCTGACCCTAAACCCTAGAGACTGATTTACCTTTTATAACAGATTTTTATAAAGACCCTGATGTAATGGCTAGAGAAGAAAATGTCTGGTCCCTATTCCAAGGATGGTCAGAAAGAGCCTAGACACAACAGGTCAGGCAGTCATTTGGTATTATGTCATCGAAAAACACTGTTCAGAAACAGTGGAACTCTAATTGGCTTTCACTGATGCAGTTAAGCTTCTGACCAGGGCCGGACTGGGAACGCAAACCAACCCTGGCAATTACTTCGGAACGGCCCGGGGAGGTGGGGGGAGGTGCTGTGCTTTTGTCACAGGGGGCTGATATGCAGCACTGCTGCAAATCTGACCCCCAATAACAGAAACGGCCCCCACCAGTCCAAAACTGGCCCCCGCCCTTCCAGCCCACCGGGAAAAAGGCCAGTGCCCGCTACGTCCAGTCCAGCCCTGCTTCTGACTTGAAAACCTGCGGTGTTGTGATACATTGGACTATCTGAAAACGGACCCAGATAGGGTTTACAGACTCTGCTTTCACTCACAAGTATATGTCAGAATTGGATTAAAGGGTTAGCTCACTAAGACGTTTAAAGCAAACAAACAGTGCCTCTTTGCAGCCACTCTGTTCCAAATCAATAACAACGACAGGTATATCAATTTTAAGAACGCATCTACTGATGTTACACAAATTGTACAGAGATAAATCCCCATTTACATGTATGTGGGTGATTCCTTTTTTGTTTTGGTTGCTTGACTATATATTCTGCACAATCATACTACCATTAAATACAGCTTCAGTGTGTCCACAAAATAAAATAGAATCCAACATAGTAAATAGAAAATAACACACAGTAAGAAATTAAAAAACACATACAAGTCTATACAATTCCACAAGCTAGTTCTTACAGATAAAAAACAACTGGAACAAATGAATATCTAATGTGATCATATTTCTTTTAAACTCAGGTCTATCTTTAATTGTTTCTTGAAACCTGGAAAAATGGAAATGTTCCAAATACATGTGAGAAGATCATTCCAGAGATTAGCTCCCAGTTATTTGAGAATCTTCCCTGTCAAACAAACTTTGGAATGTATTGCATGCTGGAGGTTAGAATCATGAGTTGCATTCAACTGCCTGTTATCTGATATCAAATAGATAGCTTGGAGGGGTGGTTGGTGTTTTAATCTGCTTCTACATTAAATGAGCAGTTCTGGAATGGATCAAACTATTCATTCTCAGCAAACCTAATTCTTTGTGATAATTCTACAGGTTATCAAATGTTTTGAGCCCAAAATTTACTTGTGTAGCCTATTGTGTAGATCTAGTTTGCAAAATATGTTACTATAAATTTCCATACAATTTCCCCAAAGCTTGCACAAGTTCTAGAGTAGTGCCAATCAGTGTGGGCCACAATTGGCACATACGAGGAGCAGAACCTCAGTTTTGTTGCCATTCAAGTACTGTCAATCGTCCCGTGTGAACGGCCACATCACCCTGAAGGTGAAAAAGAAAGCTGACAGAGTTCTATAGTTATGAAACATTTGGGAATAAATACAGTGTATGTGCAGTAGCAAATCTTGCAACCATGCACAGCCCTCAAACCGGCCAATGGCAGAGAGGTTTGAGGACTAGATAATACACACTCCTCCAAAGGCATCTCACAGAAGAAGTTTGGAAAAAAGACCACATGACTACTCCAGGGAGCTCCGGCTTTTTGTTTGGCAGAGAAACAGGATACAAAAGTCTGGAGAAAAAGGTAAGAATGGAATCCATAGATTCAGTGTCTGGTCCTCTTTCTTGATCTAAGATGCTGGGAAGAACTGGTGTCCCCAGCACATTATAACCATTGAAGATCAAAATGAAAGAGTAGCTCATAAACCAGAATCTGTGGAAAACATTATTCTCTGTTATGGACTTTCCAAGGGACCCCTAGAGAAGGCAACAAAATAAGTGCTCACAACCACAAAGGACTATAAATGACAGGCAAGTCTGGAAACTTTAAAGTATCTCCTGTGGAAAGATGTTTCTGTAGGTCAGTGATTTCAATAGCCATGTCTAAATGTGAAGGAACAATGAAGGGCAAAGGAGACTTTTCATCATGGCATGCATAAACCTGATAGATGTTGGTAGGCTTGTTGACAATGCAGATGTGAGCATACTGGGAAAAAACCTTATGCCACTACTATACTCCACATTTAGTACTCTTTTGTCCGAAGAAAAAAAGAAGAAATGCATTGCTCCGTACTATAAAGAAATCAGCAATAAACAAGAGGTTGATTAGGAGTGTATTTCTACTCATAGATGTTGAATAAAGCCACACTCTACACTTGGAGGCATGGAAATAAAATCAGACAATGCATGGCAAGCAATTCAAGCAAAACATTATCAAAGATGTTGTGGAGAGATGGAAAGAAATTATGATACAAAACTGTATATAGAAGGATCAGGATATGTGGGTGATGTTATGAAAAGTAGAAGTCATCAACAGTGAGTTATTAGGGTACAGCAAATCCCGTCCGATTCCCATCCATAACATAAACATGCTTCAGAGCTTCCTTATTTCTTAAGCTAATTCTTTATATTTCCTACACCTTCCCTCACGATTTTTGTACTTTCACAATCAAATATTTGAGAGGTTGTACAAAGGCATTAGATCTAACAGGTGCTAAAACCAAGCCTAAATAGAGGTTTTGAGTCATGACTCGGTCTCTACGACAAAGGAGACAGTGATCGATTTATTTACTAGGGAACAGGTTGCTAATAGTTTAGTGGAAGGAGACGAGTTTTGTGAGGCTGTAGTGATTTCTCTATGAAAATGCATACAAATAAGATACCACAGATACTAAAGAGATAATTAAGTCACATTTAAATATGGTAGCTCTCCCAAGATCTCCAACGAGATGACAGAATTTGTCTTGAAACAGAATTAAAGTAGTCAATAAAAAATAAAATAGCAGCTGTTGTGGTCAATGAAATATTATCTTTCCCATTTTCAATTCAAATGGACATGGCTGAGATGACTCTTTTCTGCTTTTTTTTAACATGTTTTAGATCCCCTTGTACTATCATAAATAAATGTCCAGGCTCCTTTCATACAATGGGATAGGGTGCTGAATTGAATTAATACACACTTGATCTGATTTTATTTAGTTTAGACCTATACTTTAATGCTTATTTCTGGAGAAATACGTTTATTTGGCTCGTTGTCCTGCTCTCCAAGTTTAATATAAGATAGACAGAGGTGCTATCATGAGGCTATATTATGTAATGTTAATAAATGTATAAAGCGCTTGAATACCCGCGGCTGTGTTGGCGCTGGTTAATACCAATAATATCCCACATTGTGAGAATAAAAATGATTTTAGACCAATACTCATCGATTACGTTTATACTTTGTACACCTCAAAAGACCTAAAAAACAGTCAGAATCAACTATGTGATGTGTTAGGAGACTGAGGACAGTAAGTGTATGCGTGGATCCCATGCCAGTCAGATGATTAGGGGCAGATAACAGAGATGGAGGCGAAGGAAGCCTAAGAAAATACTATACCACTGTTCTCACCTGGAGTGATCTGATTGCGAAGAACTCCTCTCTGGCTGGCACTCATCCCCTTCTTCCCCTGCAGATGCCTTACCTACGTTACATGGTGCATTAATAAGAAACCGTCTGTAAGGAATAAGCTATATGTGCATCCCCGGGGACCACAGCAAACTATATTAATGCAATGTTGGTGACAAATTGGAGTAAATGATTATGAAGGATGTGCCACTGAAAAGGTGCTTATTGAAAAGCTGTTACCTGCAGGTAGTGATGCACAGGGGTCAAAAGGTGGATACACGAGGAGAGATTATTAGAAACAACCAGCAATGAGAAAAGTATAGCCCGACAGGGCAAACTGACATTTGTGTCTAAATAGCCTACCAACATCCCACACATGCAGGGACTATGGGAACGGGTGAGGCAGATGTGAAGACCTTATTGATTCAAATGATGTGTAACCTTCCCTCCCATCTGGATCAAATGCAAAGTAGGCTGGACAGACAGGATTCTTGCTTGGAAGGGGCAGAACAGCAAATTAACGATGTTGAAGAGGGATGCATATCCATAGAAAAAAAGTGCAAGCTCTTGAAAAATCTCCACTTTTGGTCCAAAAAAAGATTGAAGACTTAGATGCTAGATCCTGTAGATGTAACATCAGGATGGCTGGCCTGCCAGAAACTATAGCCATTAGTAATAAAAACTTACATAGAGAAACTAATCCTTGAATTCTTTGTGTTTATCGACTTCTCCCCTTTGTTTATAAATAACCGAGCACATATGTCTCTGGGTCCAAGACCCCTGCCAGGAGTGCCTCCCTGTCCATTCATCATGAAAATCCTAAATTATATGTTTCACAATGCCTTAGTGTGCCTGGCTAGAGAAAAAGGTGAGTCGCAATATTAAGTGGCTTCCCTTTCCTTTTATCAGCACTTTATGCAGGCTGTCAGGCAGGCCAGGAAGGTCTATGTGCACATTAAGGTGGAAGTTGAAAGATCGCAATCTATAACACCTCATGATGTATCTTGAGAAACTGAGATTCAGATGGGAAGACAAGACATGTGTAAAATACTGTAATACTGTGCCTGGAGTGGTAAAAGGCTTTTGTCATTTTACAGTTCGGCATGGATTGCACTGTGCTATTCCTATGCATAAAGACTTTGCTGTAGAAATGGTAAGATACTTAGTCCCTTTCTAGCTCAACATGGATGCCACCATGCTAATCCTATTCTTAAAAATATGCTAGAAAACTGGACATTTGAGGTGAACAGAATCAGAGTGTCATTGGTTGCTCTATACAGGAGCAGCTCTCCACCTAAACTTGTGAACTACCCAGAGTTCTCTTGGTTTTGGCATAAATTATGCAGCACTTTAAGTTTGAAAGGACATTGCTTTGACTTGTACTGGGTGCTCCCTTGTGTCTGGACAAAGCTAAACCTCTGAAGAGCTATAACGATAGCGAAATACTTGTCATGGGTTGCTTTTATTAATTCCAGGTGGATTGGTTGGTGTATTACCACCAATCCAAAGCTGTAGTATTGTGCCTGGAGTGGTAAAAGGCTTTTATCATTTTACAGCTCGGTGTGGATGGCACTGTGCTAATCCTATGCTTAAAGACTTTGCTGTAGAAATGGCACAATACTTTGTCCCTTTCTAGCTCAGCATGGATGCCACCATGCTAATCCTATTCTTAAAAATATGCTAAAAAACTGGACATTTGAGGTGAACAGAATCAGAGTGTCATTGGTGTTGTAGGCTGCTCTATACAGGAGCAGCTCTCCACCTAAACTTGTGAACTACCCAGAGTTCTCTTGTTTTTGGCATAAATTATGCAGCACTTTAAGTTTGAAAGGGCATTGCTTTGACTTGTACTGGGTGCTCCCTTGTGTCTGGACAAAACTAAACCTCTGAAGAGCTATAACGATAGCGAAATACTTGTCATGGGTTGCTTTTATTAATTCCAGGTGGATTGGTTGGTGTATTACCACCAATCCAAAGCTGTAGTATTGTGCCTGGAGTGGTAAAAGGCTTTTATCATTTTACAGCTCGGTGTGGATGGCACTGTGCTAATCCTATGCTTAAAGACTTTGCTGTAGAAATGGCAAAATACTTTGTCCCTTTCTAGCTCAGCATGGATTCCACCGTGCTAATCCTTTGCTTAAAAACTTTGCTAAAAAAACAGACATTTTGGGTGAGCAGATTCAGAGTGTTGTTGGTGTTGTAGGGTTCTCTATACAGGAACTGTTCTCCACCTAGGGTAGTTATAGTTAGATCTGCTTTTCCATAGTTAGAGCATTTTTGGTTTGCTAATAACTTTGGTCACGTTTGACGAATTTTCATAAAACGATCCACAAAAAAAAGTTCATCCACCCCATGCTTTTTCCAAATACTTTTTAGACAAGGCTAAAGCAAAAACTGTTTAACGGAATTACACCAAATATGGCAGAAAGCTATATCTTGGTCTGCAGATTGTGCTTTTTGTGATTAGGTGTGAATCCATTCAGTACTTTTTAAGAAATTAGGGGCCAAAATATTTGTAAATCTGGACTGTTGGGTCCGCAAGAGACTCTTGCGGGAGTGCCAATTTAAATATAAAGCGTTCTGATTGGCCCAGAGAACTTTATTTCCCTTGAGCCATCTCTCTCCCATGTTTGTCAAACACATGTTGCCTGCGCTCTGATTGGCTGTCAACAACATGAGAAAAATGTTGTTGGCAGTCATTACGGGACTTGGGGACTTAGTCACCTGTCCTGAAAATTAAAAAAAAATGTAAGGGGGCGGGGTAGGGATACCCTGACCCCCCTAGGCCCCATGGGCCCAGTGGGGAGAGGTGATGGCAGATGTTGTCGGATCAGGATTTACCAGGATAGTTTAGGTAAAATATTTTAAGGATATTCATCCATTTCATTGTAACTTTATTCCAAACCCCCAATAGTTTCTAAAGGTCAAGTCCCCTTGAAAAGCATTTCAAATCAAAATCAGCATTAAATTAGCGACATCAGTTTCAACCAAATTCCTTGCCATATTGGGTAATGTCTATAATTATACTTTTATAGGCCCACTGACTACAATATGGGTTTGGAAGACGGCCAGATAACCCAGCCCAACATCATCAAAGGTGATGGGAGGATTTGTGTTTAATGTAATGTCCTAAATGTTCCTGGGTTGCTTGCGTTTTGGTTCTGGGAGGACCTGGCCTGGCAGTTATGGCTGCTGTGCGTATGGCTGGGCCCAAACTGAGGTGGCATAATTGGAGTGATTGGTTGAATGCTACCTCAAGCCTTGCTAGTGGTTACACTTATGGAAAACATGCCTTCCATCACCTTTTGCGTGGTTTCTGTAGCACCCTAAATGGTCAAGGATATGCCTAGATGCTGGTCCCTTACTTACTGTGCCGCTGGAACCAAGCTGCACCCGAGTGACCAGCCCCAATCAGGGTGAAGCCGGTCTTGGGTTGCTTGCGTTCCGGTTCTGAGAGGACCTGGCATGCAGCGCAGGCTAGACTGTTCTTATTGGAACAGCATCAAGGCTGATTTGGATATGGCTAGATTCAAACTGAGATGGAATAGTGGGCAAAAGAACAATAGGATGGAATTCTACCTTGAGGGATTGCAAGAGTTTAGATTTATTTCAAGCATTCCTTCAATTAACTTTTGCATGTTTCATGGAAGATTGTATACATCATGCAAGAAGGATTGTTAGAAACAGGGTTACTGGTTGACTGGAGTGTGAGCCTTGGTCAGGCAGCAACCACAATCTTAGTCCAGGTAAGGCATTAGCAAACCCCAAATTAACCTGTGCTCAACCCCCTGGTAGCTTGGCACAGAGCAGTCAGCCTTAACTTATAGGCAATGTGTAAAGTATTTGTGCAACACTTCAAACAGTAAAATATTGAAAATACCATACAAAAAGATCCAATACCAGGTTAGCAAAATAGAGCTCAATTTAATAAATAAAACAAGATCACAACAACAAAAATCCAATCAGTAGAACCGGAGTTATGAATTTTTAAAGAATAAACTGCAATATAGCTCCTAAAAGCATAAAGTACCAACTGCGGCTGTCTAGTTGCGCTAGACTGGGACAAACTCAAAAGTTCAGTCCAACCGCGATAGAGCGCAAGTTGGCTACAGTTCCAGAATAGTCCTGCTGAAGGTTTACCTTCTCAAGTGCTTTGCCAAGAGTCCCGTTCACATTGGAGAGGGCCGCAGGGAGCGATAAGAGCATCGCTGGTGGTGGTCAACGTGGTGCGAGGAGCAGGCCAAGCGGCGCAACAGGGGGCTGGAGCCTTGCATCGGTGGTCCTACGTGGGGATCGATGCTTGCTGTGCAAACAGACGGGCTGGTGGGAGCTTGCACTTGTTTTTGGTGCGAGCGGCGCGGTTCCAGTGCAAACGGACCTGCTTGTGGTCACAAAGAGCCCAAAAGCTTGATTTAAGAGCCCACTGAGCCACACCAACAGTCCAGGACCTCATGTGCACCACCTGGGGGTCAGGGATGTGCTGTTGACAGGTCCAGGAGTGGTAGGGGAGCCTGTTATGTCCATGAGACTCAGATCAGGAGGTCAGCAGACTAGCCGTTTGAATAACTCTTGGGTCCTGGGTGCAAGGTGGGTTGAATGTTCGATTCTTCCTCCCTAGGTAAGAGGGGAGCAGGTCAGCACAACATGGCAGCACCTCCTTCAGAGTGGCAGTCCAGCAGAGTGACAGTTTTTTCTGCAGCACTTCTTCCTAGTATATTATCCACAGGTCCAGAAGTGTACTGAAGAGTTTGTGTCTGAGGTCCTTATTTTATACACTGGTGCCCTGGTTCTGAAAGGTGAGAGAATCTTGTAAAAAGTGTATTTGAACTGCATTGAATTCCATATCTCCCCTGCCCTGGCTCCAAGCTGACTGAAGTGACAATGCAGGTTTGTTAGGCCCTTTGTGTGGATACAGGAAACATCCTATTCAAATGCAAACAAAGAGCTAATATCCTGAGCAATAAGTGTCCAAAGTAATCAGAGCAGTCCACACAGGTAATTGCCACAGAATTCTTCTTCTGTTCTTTATTTTCATATGACCATGTTCAACATGGGTGTGAATTCTAGCCAACACGCATTTCGTCTATGTGGAGTTAACCACAGACTTCTTCAGGGCTAGAAATATTAAATACGAAAAAAGGACCAAGTTACAAGTCAAAAAATGCTACATTACATTTATCACAGAAAGCAAAAGGGCAATTTTAATTTTTTGTGCAAGGGTCGATGAGCAGAGACCCATAGTCAGAAACACCATCAGGGTGTTGAAAAGAAGAGTGCAGGTGACATACGTTGTCACGTGACAGTACAGGCAATCCAACTTCATGCCTGATCAGGAGGAATAAGGTAATTCCCTCCATAAACACCACACCATCGTGCAAAGAGTTGAATAAAGCCTCGAAAAATTATGAAAAATGAGAATAAGTAAGTAGTGATGTATAGCGAGCATGAAAGGTGGGAGAGTGAAGAAAAGAAAAAAAGGATGTGGTAACACAATCCATGCATTCCCCTAGTCATGCAGAAAAGGTTCTCATCCACTCACCAAACTGCAATAAAGCTTGGTCTTAATCGTAGTATATGAAATACTTGAGGGTACAATTTCCAATTAGGAACTCCAGTAACGTCAAAAACCGCATAAAATCAAGATCTATACCGAATAAATAAGAAGCAAGCACAGTTATTGTTCAAGTGACTAACCAGATCAATTAAATGAGAACAGACTATTCAAAAATTGGCTAATAAATATGTCTATGTGCTCGGACTAAAGACCATACTCACACAATTAAGTGAACAAACTCCAAGAGCAAGGTGCTAGATTTCCCAAATTTCGTTAGAAAGTCAATGGTCGATATCCATATGTCTCCTAATCGTAATAGTAGGAATTAAAGATTATAGTCTGAAAGACAGTGTCCAGCATATCATAATATTGATAGTAATCTAATAGTCAATGCCTAATCATATCCATGTAAGCAAGTATATGCTTCAATCAAACACAATTCATCTCCCAAATTCAAGCGCAAAATAGCAGTGACCGAGGGTAAGAAAAATATGTAGTGACCCCGAGAATATAGTAATGTGGCATAACTACCACACGCTGTCATGTGAAAACAGAAAGCACAATAACCTGGTCAAACCGCAATTAACGGTGAAAAATTAAATAAGGAATAAAACTATTGTGCAAAAATAACCAGACTAATTACTGGACAAAACACTTGTAATCCAGCAATGTGCACGATAATGTCAAAAAAAGTTAAATATCATTGCACGCGGGAAAGAAATCTGCTAACTGGTGCGGGAGACACAAGCTATACGAGTGCACCTGCACAGTTAGTGTATGCAGGCTCTAAACTTATGAGACGTTCACATATGCAAGACCATCGCTATAAATGTGGAAATAAGGTAACATGACAACGTTTAACGTGCGATTCTAAAACGAGAAGGCGAGCATCAAACAATGTAGGGTCTACCGTAATACTAGTCGCAAGCTTAGCGAAACGTATTAAGGTCCCAGTTCGAGTAAGTGCGCTCTCTAAAACGGTCTGCTCGTTGTTGATGGGACCCACAACAAGTACAAAAAAGGGGACACCCCTTATTGGATAAGTCGATTACCTGTAAGACAAGCAAATCTCCGTGGAGAGTGCTTCCAGAGAGGTTCGGCGTCTCGCAACGTTGCCATATTGAAATTCTTATTTATAATGAAATATAATAAAGATAGAAAAGGGACTACGTGTCCACTGGTTATATGGTGGACTTTTCGCTATGCTTGTGACTAGTATTACGGTAGACCCTACATTGTTTGATGCTCGCCTTCTTGTTTTAGATTTGCACGTTAAGCGTTGTTATGTTACCTTATTTCCGCATTTATAGCGATGGTCTTGCATATGTGAACGTCTCATAAGTTTAGAGCCTGCATATACTAACTGTGCAGGTGCACTCGTATAGCTTGTGTCTCCCGCACCAGTTAGCAGATTTCTTTCCCGCGTGCAATGATATTTAACTTTTTTTGACATTATCGTGCACATTGCTGGATTACAAGTGTTTTGTCCTGTAATTAGTCTGGTTATTTTTGCACAATAGTTTTATTCCTTATTTCATTTCTCACCGTTAAGTGCGGTTTGACCAGGTTATTGTGCTTTCTGTTTTCACATGACAGCGTGTGGTTGTTATGCCACATTACTATATTCTCGGGGTCACTACATATTTTTCTTACCCTCAGTCACTGCAATTTTGCGCTTATTTATTATTTATTTATTTATTTTATAGTTTTATAGAGCGCGAACCAGACCCATGAGGGTATCAGAGCGCTTTACATGATTAAGGGGGGGGGATACAACGCTTAAGGATGGGAGGGGTCAAATTGGGAAAGATAGGGCATACATTATACAAGAGGAGCACGCAGTTTAAAGTCCAGGTTACATGTGGGGAAGAAAAACAGAGACTTAAAGCAAGTTGATAGAATATACAAGCACGCAGTCTAGAGTCCAAGCTACATGTGGGGAAAAAAAGAAAAAAACAAAGTGGATATAATATATAAGAAGGCTCGCAGTCTCAGCTCTTGGGGGATGCCCAGAGTGCAGAAAGATGTATCATCCATAGAGGCCATGGATGCCGAGGTGGAGGGTGGAACATGTCGATGAGGTGATTGTAAAGTATTCATTAG
This sequence comes from Calotriton arnoldi, assembly GCA_963921515.1. NCBI lineage: Eukaryota > Metazoa > Chordata > Amphibia > Caudata > Salamandridae > Calotriton > Calotriton arnoldi. The sequence continues at coordinate 81,210 of CAWUFW010020219.1, read as the reverse complement.
ACGAGGTATTTTCCCATTAAGAATGTTTTGGTCTCCTTCTTAAAGTGTGCCAAGGACGGAAGTCTTCTGATGGCGGGTGGGAGAGAGTTCCAAATTCTAGGTGCGGCCCCAGAAAAGGCCCGATTGAAGGTTTTTTTCTTCCGGAAGCGTGCTGGTTGCAACAGCAGGTCTTTGGCAGATCGGGAGTTTCTGGCCCCTCCAGATACCATGAGTTTTTGTGCGAGAAAAGTAGGGGAATTGGAGTAAAGAGCTTTGTGAGTAATGCAGGCCACTTTAAATTGGATTCTGGCCTGAAGGGGAAGCCAGTTCAGAGCTTTGAGGTGAGGAGTGATGTGGTCGAATTTCTTTGTGCCCATTAGGATCCTGGCGGCGGTGTTGTGGCAGGCTTTCAATGGGGCCAGAGAGCTCTTGGGTAGCCCTGCCAGAGTAGAGCATCCATATTCTAGTCTGGAAATGACTAGGGCCTGGGTTGCCGTTTTAAGGTCGGACGCATCGAGGAAGGGTTTTAGGTTTCTTAGGTAGCTCAGGTGGAATCTGGCTGTTTTGGCCATCGAGTTTATATGGCCACGCATATTCAGGCTGCTGTCAAGGGTTATTCCAAGGGATTTCGCCGAGTCAACAATGGTAGGAGGGCAGTTTAGTGCTGTGATGGTCTTGATCCATTCCTGGATGTCAGGATTGGGTTTGGGTGGGTAGATCAGAAGAAATTCAGTTTTATTTGCGTTGAGTTTAAGCTGGTTGGCGGTGAGTCAATGGACTTTCAGCTTCAGGGCCTCGTTCAGGGAGAAAATGTCCTCAGGGGAAGAGATTTTTATGTAGATCTGTGTATCGTCGGCGTACATGAGGTAGGAGATGTTGGCGGCACGAAGCACCTCGGTGAGAGGTTCAAGGTAAAGATTGAAGAGGGTAGGGGAGAGGGTTGATCCTTGAGGGACTCCAACCGAAACAGGAGAGGGGGCGGAAAGATCACCATTGATGAGGACTCTCTGTGAGCGGTTTTGGAGGAAAGATCTAAACCATTCAAGGACGGTGCCATCCAACCCCATCCTGAGTTTGAGGCGTTCTAGGAGAATATCGTGGTTAACCGTATCAAAGGCGGAGGACAGGTCTAGAAGGATTAGGAGACAGGTGTCGCCTAGGTCGAGGGCTTGGAGGGCGTCATCCACAATGTGGAGGAGGGTGGTTTCCGTGAATTTGGGAGATGAATTGTGTTTGATTGAAGCATATACTTGCTTACATGGATATGATTAGGCATTGACTATTAGATTACTATTAATATTATGATATGCTGGACACTGTCTTTCAGACAATAATCTTTAATTCCTGCTATTACAATTAGGAGACATATGGATATCGACCATTGACTTTCGAACGAAATTTGGGAAATCTAGAGCCTTGCTCTTGGAGTTTGTTCACTTAATTGTGTGAGTATGGTCTTTAGTCCAAGCACATAGACGTATTTAGTAGTCAATTTAATAGTCTGTTCTCATTTAATTTCTCTTGTTAGTTACTTGAACAATGACTGTGCTTGCTTCTTATTTATTCAGTGTAGATCTTGATTTTATGCGGTTTTTGACGTTACTGGAGTTCCTAATTGGAAATTGTACCCTCAAGTATTTCATATACTACGATTAAGACCAAGCTTTATTGCAGTTTGGTGAGTGGATGAGAACCTTTTCTGCATGACTAGGGGAATGCATGGGTTGTGTTACCACATCCCTTTTTCTTTTCTTCACTCTCCCACCTTTCATGCTCGCTATACATCACTGCTTACTTATTCTCATTTGTCATAATTTTTCGAGGCTTTATTCAACTCTTTGCACGATGGTGTGGTGTTTATGGAGGGAATTACCTTATTCCTCCTGATTAGGCATGAAGTTGGATTGCCTGTACTGTCACGTGACAACGTATGTCACCTGCACTCTTTTCTTTTCAACACCCTGATGGTGTTTCTGACTATGGGTCTCTGCTCATCGACCCTTGCACAAAAAATTAAAATTGCCCTCTTGTTTTCTGTGATATATGTAATGTAGCATTTTTTGACTTGTAACTTGGGCCTTTTTCGTATTTAATGTTTCTAGCCCTGAAGAAGTCTGTGGTTAACTCCACATAGACGAAACACGTGTTGGCTAGAATTCACACCCATGTTGAACATTGTCATATGAAAATAAAGAACAGCCGAAGAATAAGTGGCAACTACCTGTGTGGACTGCTCTGATTACTTTGGACACTTATTGCTCAGGATATTAACTCTTTGTTTGGCTATACGTGTGGGCCTTTGTCTACGCAGTCGGTAACGGTGGGTGGCCGTTATCTATATCCTTGAGCATTCTGATTCGTTTACTGTTACTCTACACAACTCAGTGCATCCTATACCCTGTCACCCTATTTTCTATTCAAGTGCAGGTGAGGCTTGGCTCAGCTCCTCCCTTCCACCCTGCCAGTGATGGACCATCTAGTCACACCTGAGATCCTATTGTGTGTGGCACTCTAGGGGGAATACACAAAGCCCACCTGCCAGCTACACCCAGCCATGTGACCCAGGCAGGCTGCAGGCATCAAAAGGCTAAGGCAATAAAATGGCAACTTTCTAAAAGTAGCATTTTCAGAATTGCAATTTAAAATCCGACTTCAACATATGTTAGGATTTTGAAGTGTGATTCCAGAGATACCAAACTTGAAAGGGCTATATCTTTCCATTTGGCAATTACACTTATAAAATATAATAAGGTAGCTCAAATTGTATCTTATGGGAGAGATAGGCCTTGCAGTAGTGAAAAACAAATCTAGGAGTTTTTCACTACCAGGACACCTGAAACTTAAAAGAACATGTCCTACTTTTGAAATGCATTGCACCCTGCCCTCTGGGCTGTCAACTGGTCTACGTTAGGAGTGACATAAATTTATTAGACAGGAAGGCGTGGGCCTGGCAAAAGGTTTATTTTACCAGGTCGAAACAGCAGTTTAAACTGCACACACCAGCTCTTCAATGGCAGCGCTGAGACATGTTTAAGGGGCTACTTAAGTGGGTGGCACAATCAGTGTTGCAGACCCACTAGTAACATTTAATTTACAGGCTCTGGGCACATGTAGTGCACATTACTAGGGACTTACAAGTAAATTAAATATGCCAACTGGGGATGAGCCAATTCTGCCATGTTTTAAGGAGAGAGCACAAGCACTTTAGCACTGGTAAGCAGAGGTAAAGTGCACAGAGTCCTAAAGCCAACAAAAACAAATTCAGCAAAAAGGGGAGGAAGAAGGCAAAAGGTTTGGGGATGACCCTGCAGAGAGGACCAGGTCCAACAGGACTTGAAGCTAATGCGTTTCTCTACAGAGAACATGTGGAGTTGGTGTAGCTGGTTGGCGACAGAATCGAATTTCCTGATATTAAAAACGGTTCTAATTAGAGTAGCTTGGATTTTTATGATGGCCTTTTCAAAGGTGAAAAGAACTTTGCCGAAGGTGAGGGAAATATTAATTATTTACGTGACAATAGGATTGATTGAGTGAGTGAGTGACTGGTGTCCGACTTCAAGATGGGAAGCAGGACAAATGTTCAACGGGACATCTTGATGCTATCAAGTGGGGAGTTGCATGTTGTAAACTGTCAAAGAACACAAACAAACTGAATTAAATAAAAGTAAGGTTTTCAATTTTCATAGTTGCCACCCGGGAGGCCATACTGGGTGGTCCGAGATGCCCTTATTGGGTAGGGCATCCATTAGAGCTTATCTCTTAATTGAATGGTGCAGGAGGTCATGGGATAGCTCGCCTCTACCCATTCTCTGCCACACTTCCCAAGCCCCGTACCAGAGTGGGGGTCTACGAAAAGGCCGAGGGGGCTCCAGATTTTCACATGGCTGCCTGCTTCTGGGCGCACGACTAACACACGAACAGGCCACTTGCAGCACCACCAGACTGCCCTCCATCTACTAAAGGGTTTCCTACTACGACCCTGGCAGAGGTGAAGACTCTTTCCTCCAGAGTCGCAGCTCTCTAGAGAAGCTGCCAAGATCCTGGGCCCACAGCAGATGAGTAAATCCTCTGTGGCCCCTGGACTTCCCCAGCCCCTATCCTTGACCATGCCTGGTGGCTCCTACATTCAGAATTCTACAGAGCGTATTTTCTCTTAGTTTTGTAGTTAGCACCCTTACCTTTTCCCTTTTCATTAATAATTATTCCACATTTTCCTACTCAATTAACAGGGTATGCCAGTGCTGGATGGTTAATTTTTGTGCCTCTTTTGAACGATTTCATTTTGTAAGGTTTAGGCATTTACTCTTTCACTTGAGTTTATACTGAGGCTGAAAGTACTGTTGTGCACGGAACAGGGAAAAACATTTCTGTCTTGTTATTCAACGCCGTCCCCCCAAAAAGAAAATCTTTTGAGGTCAATTTGAAAATTAGGTTGGTTTGTAAGATAATCTCCTTCGGAAGATTTCCGGTTTTTAATGAGCATTTTTGGAGGGTATTTGTGGCAGCGCATCCCGAGGGTTGCAGCGGGGCGGTTTTCTTCCTCTAAACCGATGGTTTCACAAAATCACAAGACTTTCATCTGGTCGTTTCTAAGTAATTGCTTTGCGGCCACGTATGCTGCACACTCGTTACCCTGCAAGAGTTTCATAAAAATAGGCCCATCTGTTTCCAAGGGTCTGTCTGCCAATTCCATCCTTCCAGCGGTGGGAGGCAGTTATGAGATCAGATGAAGCAGCATCATCTGTGAAATGTTTCTGCTCCCGTCTCCAGCTGTTCTGTTATTTGTGGAATAAGGATATGGAACACACTGGGATCACTAAAACAATACAAACCGCCCAGGCTACCAGGGCATCGATTCAAGCCGACGCACGTGTATTTCTCCTAAAATGCATGTAGTGATACAGTTCGAGGTGTACATCAAACCAGTTTGTTTTAAATGCAAACTTATCCGCGCAATACAGGGTCGGACTGGAACAAAAAATCGGCTCGGACACCAAATATACGTGGCCCTCCTCCAGCATTTCCCACTCAGGATCCCTCCCTCCTGGTTTGCTTCTGTTAAGTCTCTGGTTTGCTACTTTTTGTGGGAAGGGCGGCCTTCGCGTATGACACTCGACAAAAGTCAGCAATCAGTGTACAATGGGGAAAAGGGGATGGGAGATATAAAGGCATAATACTGGGCCACACATCTCTTGGCAGCCAATGACTGGCTGCTCAGGGTTGGGATGACCCAGCCTACAGAGTGGAGCTGGCAGGTATGGTCCTTGACAAGGTGACGAGTCTCCTCTATGGGAGCCCTCTTCCAGCCCCTACACCTGAGATCACTAGGGGGTGTTCTTAAGCTGGTGCACCTTGCAAAAGATGTACTTGTTGGGGGGAAGCTGATGCTTTGGGAAATGGGACAAAATAGGGATCACCATTTTGGGGGGAGGTCTGGGACGGGTCTCATATGAAGTTGTTTCAGGAGTTGCAGCTACATTTTAGTCTAGCATCCACCCGTACCTACAGCTCAGACATGCATTAGCGAGGCATCACTCAGGACCTTCTAACCTGCTGAAATACAGTCCACTTGAGGCCAAGTTGCTGATGGGCCGCTTGGGAAAGGAACGAGTTTCGCAGATCTATCGCTCACTAATCTGTAACGCCCAGGAGCAGTTTGAAAGCCTCAAGGCAAAGTGGGAGGGTTGGACTTCTGGAGGACACGGAATAGAGAGAGGCAGTATGACCCTTGGAGAAATTGCCATTTCCTCCACGCTAAGGCTGATTCAACTGCGCCGCCTACTCGTGTCCTAACTCACACCGCGCCATCTCTAGCATGCAGATAAACTTCCTGAGTCACGATGTTTCAAATGTGCATATCCGGATGCTGACTTTTTTTAACCCATCTCCAACCAGCTCCTAAAAAAACTTCAGACCATATAGAAAACAGCAGCCCAACTCATCCTGGACCTTCCCAAATTAACTCACATCACCCCTCACCTCCGGAACCTCCACTGACTCCCCATACAGAAGATATGCCAGTTGAAAATCCTCATGCACGCATACAGAGCTCTCCATGATCAAGGACCATCATATATCAACGATCGACTGAACTTCAATCTGCGCTCCACCTTCCTCGCCCACACACCTGCATCCGTCGCAGCCCCAGTGGGGGCCACTCATTCTCTTTCATTGCCTCCAAGACCTGAAACGACCTGCCCCTCCACCTCTGAACAGCACCCTCCAGGGCGGACTTCAGAAAGAAACGCAAGACCTGGACTTTTGACGGAGACACCGCACTCTCAGCGCCTAGATTCCCTTAGGGGTGACAGTGCTGCGCTATACAAATGCTGATTGATTGATTGACATGATATGGCAGTGTCCCGACATTGCCAGATACTGGAACATGATTATGAAAACCCTGGCCCAGTGCCAGAGAGGACAATTCAACCGAGGTTGACTTGTTCGGCTTACTAGAAGAACTGAGAGGCACTAGGGGAAAATGCACACTGATGGGTATAGCACCAATAATTGCCAAACGAGACATTGAACACAACTGGAAATCCCCTGGCCCTCTGGCAATATCTGAGTGGTGAAGTGCTATGAACTGGTGTGCAAAGTAAGGAGAACCTATATGTGCGGCCCAAGAGTGCCCTAAGAAACATAAGATATGGGGAGGTGGTGGGAATTCTACAGACTGATGTGAATGTAACACAAAATATTCTACATCACGGAGAGGGTTCTTGAGGGGAAGTATGATGGTGGGGAAGCAGAGCAGGGCCGACTCCGTCTGGCTGTACGTTTCTGTTTATGTATTGCAAAATCAATAAAATACAATTATATTTAAAAAAAATAATGTGGCCCTCGTTAGCGAATCGGACAGTTACAAAAGTGGCATCATTTGTAAATTAGGTAAGTTCTGAACTTCTAATGACACGTTGTCTAAGTTTATTTTTATGGCCTGGGACACTGCATGCATTTGTGCTTACCGTAGGCAATGTTTGTGGTAATATCAGAGAAATCCACAGTAAAAAAACAGTCCACCAGACATAAAACAGGACAAGAAACTACCAAAAATCCAGCCCACACATTGACTTATCAGACCAGCCCTTTGGGCCCTGCAAGATTGGACTATGTGTTAGTCCGACCCTGGTGCAATGTCCTATTCCTCAATTATTTTAAACAGCTTTTGCCTGCTGTATTACGCCTGCTCCACCGCTATCCCATCTTATCGAGTTCTACAACTATAGTGCTATTATACCTTCGTACTACCGACAAAAAGGTATAGATTCGGATGCAGCAGCAGTGGCATAATGCAGGCGCTGCAGCACCTGCAGCGCAGGAGACCCAGTGTTTAATTTGTAAAGGAATGAGTGCCGGGGCCCAGGGCTCTTCTCAGTAGCCCACGGCCACTTTTATTAAACGCCAGGGTGCCGAATACCCAAGCTGCATAGTCTGCAATTCATCTCATGACTCTTTAATCCACTACCAGACACTGCCCGCCCCTTTATCTCACACTTGTAGGTCCCTACTTTCTCCCTTTGTGAAGATGTTCCCATCTTTCTTTTACTCCTTCTTTCCCTTTTGTATGTTTCTCTATTTTGCTCTCGATAAATGTCTGATGAGGTAAAATCAGTGCCGGTCCCCAAAAGTGAGTGTTGGTGAACCCCACTGGCTCAAATTAAGTTCTGAAGAGGCCACACCATTCACGGGGCTCCCATTCAGCACGAGCAATATGAATTTGTTTTGAGATATGGGAGTCTAAAAGGGCCCCTCACCACTTCTGCAGGGACCCATGATTCTGCAGTACTGCAAAATGATGTAGCAGCAGTACGACAAAACGGAACACTGTATGTTTATACTCTGGATGGGCTGTCTTCCTTCTTCACTAAGTGGTGATTCTTTACATTTCATGATCTACATTGCTGTAATGTATAGAAAAGATCAGCGATGGGGTTAGAGGTCCAAGAGATAAGCTTTAAAGTAATGAAGTTGTAACCCTGGAATCTCTCCAAAATATGGCTTATTCAGTGAAGCTGTATGAGGACTTCTAGAAAACACAACAAAATTGTATTGCTTATTTCTTCAAAGCTATCCAGATTAATAGGCACAGGGCAAAAACTTTGTGAGTGTGGAGGAGTTCATGGAGTCGCTACTCCATGTCAAGGTACCAACCAAGTTTCACCTGAAACTGTCAGACTTATACATTTACTTTAAGTGATGCAGTTTTTTTATTATGAAATGCTCCTGATTAATAAATAGCATAGTTAAATACTATTATATATATGTATATAACATATATATGTGTGTGTGTATATATATATTATATATATATATAAATATATATATATATATATACCATATATATGTGTGTGTGTGTGTGTGTATATATATATATATATATATTATATATATTGTATATATGCATTGACTGATAAAATCAAGGGTTAAAGTGATATTATAGTTAGGTAAAAATATCAGTTAAAAAGTTACATTTTAAACTAAAAACACGGAATTTCACCAGTTATAGTTAACTGAAGTAACTATAACTCGGCCCTCACCATCCATAGTGTTATCATCAATGATGCCCGTTCAGATGTCGCATTGATGTTATCAATGATGTCATAAAACATGTCATGAGATATATAAATATGTGAGATAATAAGGAGTTCATGACGAGGGGGTGAGTTTCAGTTACTCCAGTTTACTATAACTGGTGATTTTCAGTGTTTTTTTTTTAGTTTAAAATGTAATGTTTTAACTGACATTTTCACCTAACTATAATTTCATTTTAGCTTTTGTTTGTTTCAGTGAATTTCTCAGGTTTTTCTTAATGTAAAGTAAAATATTATACCTATATCTATCACGTCACTTTAACCTTTGTCTTTTTCAATGAATTTCTCCAATTTTTTTAACGTGGCTGGCCAACCCCTATGGTCTTGCAGGGACCCAAGGCTAGCCCATTTTGTTATTTTTTTTTGCAGCACTACGGTACTACTGCAAAATGACACGGGCCACAATGAGTTATGCAATAGCACTGCAGTATAGCGGCACCACGAAAAAAATATTTTTTGTTTGACACCAGGGGTGTCACTCTTGGGTCCCTCACATGGGCCCTGGGGGTCAAGGAGCCCCCGCCCTGCGCCTTTATTCCTTATTTTTATTTGTTTTCGATGTTCCACAATACAGGGACTGAGGCCCAGCCACGGCCCGTGCAGGTAACAGCGGTGGGGCCGGGTGGGGGGGATTTTGACAGATGACACCGAGGGAAAATGAATTATTTATTTAATTTTCCCTCGTGGTCGTGCGTTGAATCCCCCCCACCCGGCCCCATCTCCCCACCGCTCTTACCTGCACAGGCCGCAGCTGCTGAGGCCCTAAGTCACAAAATGGCGAGAGCAACTTTCTCTTCATGTTGCAGCCAGCCAATCACATTGCGCACTTTGAGCTTGTGGTACTGCAGTATGCTGCAGTTCTACCGCGTCACTAGATATCTATAGCATCTACAGCATTCTAACCGTAAATTCACAAAATATGCTGAATGGCTTTACACCAAATCACGAAAAGCACACTTTCTGGGCAAAGAACTATCTTTCTGTCAAATTTGCTGTAATTCTGTACAGCAGTTTTGCCTGTAGCTGTGACTAAAATTCCTATGGGAAATGCCACAGGTAGAACTTATTTTAGTACCCTCTCTTTTTTCTCAGTTCCGGCAAGATGTTTAAACCAAGAAACCACTCAGGAAGGAAGTCTAAGATTTTACATGCTAAAAGTGTCACTATCACTGAGAGGTTTGTTCTGGCAGTGCAAAGGACTGTGGATTGTGGGCTTCCTGAAGATATTAGCTTCTTGTAATTCAACACTTTGGGGAAATGTTGGCCCTTTGAAGCACTCTGGAATTGGTGAAATTTAGGCCCTTTGAAGCACTCTGGAATTTGCCAATAATAATAAACAAGATACAGTACAAGTACTTATCAGCAAAAATGAGCACGCATTGACATTGTTTTTATAGATTTTATTTGCTAACATATGCAATAGGCATTACAAGTATCAAAAAGTGAAAATGCTGCTGTCTATAGATATAATGCGTTTGTTGGCCAAACAAAAAGTAAAAAACGACCCAACACAAAAATTGCGAAAATCACATCAAGAGAAAGCAGAAATGAAGTCTGCGATTTGTTTGCTAGCCCCTGGCTCTGAAGTAGACTACTTGTTAGGAGTATTTGCACATATGCATGAGCAAAATGCCATCACTATCATCGAAGACACCCAATGGCTGAAGTGAGCAGACCGATTGCCCAATTCTGTATGCTGTGGTGTGTGGAAGCAAAATGTGAATGACATTTGATCAGTCCAATGGAGGAAGAGGGCTGACCGAATGCTCCTGTGCATATATAAATTATGTATATATTCTTATGAAGATTTTTTTGAAAAACAAGTCTGGTGAGAAAGCCAAAGCTGTCTCTGGACCAGACCTGATATAGTATTGTTATCCCCCGGCCAGACCTAAAAAGAGAAACACGGATGTGCAAAGTCCAGTCTCTTCTCACGGCGCTGTTCCCCAGCAGTGACAACGATGCATCTGAAAATGTGCCTCTTTTGTAGGATAAGGGGGTGAAGTGCACAGCTGATAATGCCTGCCCTTGGTTAAGACAGCCTGAATGCATAATAGGACGGAGATTATAATGCAGTGCTCAATGAACAAGGCACTGGAGCGGCCTGCTAGCCGTGCATATACAGTCACCAATGCATAGATAAATCACAAAGCAGACAGCACATGCAGAGAAAGATGGAGAGAGTTGGCATAGCTATGTGGGAGTTATGTGTCGAGATGGTAATTCTGTACATGAAATAATGAGCCTGTATCATATCCCATACCCTGCCATCTGCTTTCCTCACTTCCCCTCCCCCTTCGCTAACCTCATGACATACATCACAAAGCATAACAATGACGCTTCTCACTCATGTAGCCTCACTGACAATATTTATCATCAGCGGTTTGAAATATCATTAGAACTGCCAACGCGCTATATAAATAGCCCATAGTATAACATTTCTTATTTGCTCAATGCAAAAAAAAAACCTAATCCTGCCTGTCAACAACAAATTTTCCAGCAGTATGGGTCCACCATGAATAACATGGAGGGGTCATGGATGGAATTCAGCAGTGAAGGGCTTTGACATAAACCTTAACCAAACATGTTGTACTGCTGTAAATTGATCAGTGTTGCCCATAATTAACAATATCTTTTGGTATATAAACCTCGGCATAATGATATGCATTTTTTAAATCAGTTTCTTAGCCTCACAGTATGGCCTTGCCACAAACACTGGAATTAAACTGCGAATGCTTTTAAATTAATACCTGTTATGTATAATTTGTTTTCTTTTCGCCATTCTTTAATCTGCTGCTCCTAGTGAACGAGGGAGACAGCTAGCCTCGCGCCAGCAGCCGATTTGCTGTCACCATGACTTCCGCTGACGGGTTCCTCCATCTGCATATAATAAGTGACTCCGCACGAAAGCAGGGCATTTCCTCAGATTAAAGAAGTCCGGCTGCATTAATCCCTGGATCAGATATTCACAAGCCCGCGTCGGGCTCCCGTAGGGCCGATTGCTGCAGTCATTTGAAGCAGTTATCCGCGCGGTTGATGGCAGCTGGACTGCCCGCATCATGGCTGCTTGAAACCTTTGCTTTACAGAAACTCAGGCTTCGAAACCAGAGGCTACCGTTAAACCTGCCACAGAGTGGAATCAAAAGATTTACCAAAGATTCTGTGCGGACGGTGGGGGTAACTAAAGGAAAACACGATAGAAGGATGAAAAAAAAAAAATGTGAGGGTTGTTGAAAAACACTGTTTCTGTTTTGTTAGGGCTAAGGTGAATAGAGTGAGGTCAAGTCCAAGAATTAATAGAAGATTGTTGGAAATGGTGAAACTAGGGTTTTCTGAGAGTGCATTTGATGCACGCTGTAATTAAGTTTTAAATTGTGGAATTTTGTCTGATGTACTGCTGGTGGGGGCAGAATTTTAAAGGAGGGTGCAGTTCATTGGTCCCAGTGTTGTCAGACTGCACACCTGTGCAGGAAGGTTCTGGGAGCAGAGTGTAACATCAGAACCTATTCCAGCACTTTCTACTACACTCATTTTACCTACAAGTCAAAATGAGGACGAGGAGGCAAAAGGGTGCAGGATCATGGAAGGCGCAATGAAGAACCACACCATCAGGGCATAATTTTTAATCCAATAGCAAATGCATTTCTAGCAGTTCATTTGCCTAACTATTGTAGGGTTCCTCAGAGTCTGATCAGGGCACCAATTTTGTTCATCTGTTTGCTCCAGTCATTTGGCTGACAATGATTTTATTTTGGGTGAGAGAACTGGCAGCACAGTGTTCTAAATCTCGGGTTTAAGCCTCATGTTCCTCATCCAGATCTACGTTCTAGATGTGCATAAGATTACAACCAGTAGGCTATTTTAACAGTTAATTCTTAGATAAACCTGGATTTCATCTTCATATTGGTGAAAAAAGTACTGTGATGTTAACGGGGTTCGCCTAGAGGTTTAGCATATAGACTGAACAGTATTGGAACCCATAATGACACTTGCGGTATGCCGAAAGGCAAGTGGGTGGGTTTCAAAGAGGTATTCACAATTTAATCTGTTGGCACCATTTGAGAAGTAGGATACAAATCTTTTCTTTGAAACCTATATGCTATGATAAAAGGGTAAGAATAATGTAGTATGGTACAGAACGCAGAGGATAGGTTGGATAACACTTGGAACCACGCGTTGCCCATGTCAGGAAGTTGGAGAAAATTATCTATGATTTTTAGGAGACATGGTTCAGAGCTCCTTTTAACTTTAAATAATGGACTACCAAATTCTGAGAGGGTGTAGTTGAAAAGATCCGTGCAACGTATACTTTACACCCAGTGTTTACATTTTGTGTACAGACCTATCCTGACTCCGGTACAAACATGTAACATATAAAAACACAATACAATTAGCTTAGATTCTGTTACAATCAATCAATGAACAATTTGTGATTCTGTCTTTCATTCATTCTATCTCTATGCAGTGTTAAAAGTAATCCTTTTCCTAAGCCATATAGCTTGTTATAGGGAGTTACAAAGATTTCTTGGTTAATCATTTTTTTAAATTTAAATAAATGACATCTATTAATTCACGAGCTCTCTAAAAAGATGCAGCAAAGGAAGTTTTACAAGCCACCCTATTAAATTGGTTCACAAAAAATAGTTTATTAAAAATTGGGTTGGGAAATCTGTAACATTGGAGATGTTACAGTGCAGTAATTATGCTTTTCTTACTGCTCCACGTCCAAGGCAGGGTACTTTGGGTCCGAAATTAAACAAAATAAAATTTAGTGCACCATGTCTACATATGGTTCGTTGATACTTCATGTGCCTTTGAATTGCAAGGGGTGCAGTTTGGTCATTGATCCTGAGGCACCATTGGGCATTTTCTGTCGCCCCCAGGATGCCCAGGCTCTGGTTCACGGTTGGGTCGCTTTTGTCTCTTCGTTGGCAACTGTAGACATGATGTTCAAAAAGGCACACAAGGGGTGTGTTGGTTTGATTTGTCAGGATAGACTGTAGGTTGTGCAGTGATTATTCTCATGTTGTATCTGTAGACATGATGGCTTTTAGTTGTGATTTTGTCCGAAGCTCGTTTCTAGTCTCTTGTCTTGGGCCTCCTAGTCTGTCTGGCTATGTATGTATGGATATGGTTTCTAATGTACTTGATTACCAACTACCATTGCGCTTGGTTTCTGCACAATTTTTGTTGTTGCTGATGTAAATTATTTTGTAAACTTTTAACTTTGTTCTTTTATTTGCCGACGTGCTGCTGTTTGGGTCACAATGTTCATTATGAATTAGCAACCCTGGGACTAAGATAAAGGTCTGTTAGAATGATCTCAGAGTTAGCTTTCCGTGTAGTAATGTTACATTTTTGCTGGACATGTCTTGTTTTAATGATGTTGGGGAAAAAACGTTGTGTCTAGTTCTCATTTTAAGAAGGCCAAATATATGGACAACTGTCCCAGTCTTATTTGGAGGTTTTTTTTTCTCTATCCATTCCCTCACGTCTGTCTCCTGTTTGCTCACTTCGTCCTTGCTCTTTTGCGTATCCTCTCTCTTTCTCTTGTCAACCATCTCTGCCTTGCTCTCTCTACCACTCTTCTGTCAAACCTGTTTTTCCTCTTCATTGACTCGCTCAATCTCTTTCGCTTTCACTGGACACACTTCCTTCCTTCCTTCTTTCCTTGTCTGCTGTCCCTCTTTTGCATCCACCTCTCTCTGTTGACTTTCCTTTTCTCTGGCTCTCTTCCCTTTTCTCCTGCATCTCTTCTTGGTCCCCCTCACTATCATCCATTCTTTCCTCCATTTACTAGCTTACTCTTGCTATCTCCTTCCTCCTGTCTCTTTATACACGTATGCTGGTGTGTGCAGTTCTTTGCTGTTTTACAGTTTCCTGAGCAATTATATCCCTCACCCTCATCTTGGTTCTGCAAATTATTATCCATAATTATCCCCTTCGCCACAGAATGTGCAATGGCTTTACAGTAAAATCAAGGTTGTAGTGGACCTGTTCAAGATGTCTGCCATGGTTTGTCTCAGTGTACTTAGTTGGTTTATGGTTTGTGGTATTCTAGAACTACAAGTCACACCGAATACTGGTCCCTCTGTCCACCTCACTGTGACTAAGGGTTTGGGGAGTTGCATTATCTTTTGCCATATCCTCAGGACCACTCTGAGGATCTCGTTGCTTCCTCCCTCTCTGAGGTCTTTTGTCCCGGTCACCCAGCACTTCCATGGCTAATATGTCCCATGGATGCGCCCCGTTACCTGATTCTGTCATGCTCATATTGGTAACTCGGCCATGACTAAATGCTATAGGGGTTGCCTCCCAAGCTGGTTCTGTGGCTTTGCGTGTGCAGACAATTTGAGGACATTTCACAGTGGGACAAATGACGACTCACTCTTGATGCCTGTGTTTGCTCCCGGTGATTTCGGCTGTCTTTGAAGGCTATGAACCACGATGACTTCTAGTGTCCTGCTGTCCTTTGCTCCCAAGCACATCCTTCCCCCACTTGGTCAAGATACGGAGTGTCCTCCTAGGTTTTCCTGATTTATTTTTGGCCTTGGATTCAGCCAGAGAGCGTGGTATCCAGACACGAACCAAAATGAAATATAAAATGCGCTGCCACCGATTATCTGATAGTGGTTGATGTGAGTCGGGGTGATTTATGGTGACCATGATTTCAACATACTTGCTTCCTGCCAAGAAGGAGTTTCAGTAGACCACTTTTCCTTTGCCTGCGTCTGTTTTTGCACTCATATATTGCTGTGCACTTGGTGTCATTTTACAGACCTGCAGAAAGAAAATGTTTGGGCTTGTTATTCTATTTCCATATTCTTATGAGTCTACAGTGTAAGTATGTCGTCAGATTTGGCTTCATCAGCCGCTTGCAGGTTCTAATTCATTGATCTGAACATGTAAAGGAAAGAGAGAGAGAGAGAGCTCCGGGGTCCGATTTTACAATAGACAAGCTAGTCAGAGTCATAGGGTGAATTTAACTGCACTACTGGTGAGAGGGGGAAAGATATATGGCAGGACTAGAGCAGATGCAAGCAGCTGCCCTTGCTATGCATTGTTTCAGCCCTCCATTGTCTGCTAATTTCCTGGATCGACGAAATCGGTGTCTTTACGCTTCACAGTGGGCGGTTACACGAGAATGCAGGGATAATGGGATAATGTTTCTCTTATGGGAAACAGCAGCCAGGAAAACCGTGGGGAAAAGAAAGGCTGCTTTACAGACTAGCAAGCAGAGAAGTGACTGCTGAGGAAATGAGCTAGTCACAGGATTGTTTTCTTATCAGTATTTCTATGTATATGAAAATGTATTAATAACTATTGTGCATATTACAAACATTAGGATCCGATCACAATGACTCCGCAAAATGCAGGCGCCACATGCAAACCGCTCATTTGCATTAGCACATAGCACGCAAACGAACTGGAGTGGAAAGTGCAACTTGATAATTTTTTTAATGCACGCAGGAGTGGACAATTGCACAATTCGCACATCATTTCACCCATTAGCAGGTGGCCGAATGACATTATGCTCAATTTGCTCTTGTAATGCGCAGCATATTTCTCCTGCTGAAAATCGCAGAGACAAGTTCACCACTGAGGCATAATTTTCACCCAACTTGTAACCCAGTTTTCAGGTGCAACAAGGAGCTTGCAACCAAATTGGGATTTGCTTCCAGGTCCTAATCGAACGTATAACTTTACAAAGCCTTCAATTATCCAGTTATAGTTAGGATCATGTTTCCACAGGAAATGCCTTTTTTGGTTTGCTAATAAATTTGGTGCCATTTGATCGAATCTCCACGAAACTTTCCCAAAAAAGTGCTACTTTTTGACTAGTTTGCCCATGGAAAATTTCGGGGTTATCTGTCAAGCGGGCACTGAGAAAAAACATGGTTCCCAAAACCGCTAACCGGATTTACACCAAATTTGGCAGAAAGCTAGATCTTGGTCCAAAATGAGTGCGTTTTGTGACTTGGTGCAATTCTCTTCAGTAGTTTTCGTGCAATTAATGCTCAAAACTTTGTATATATCACGTAGCGCAGGAGCAGTGGAACCAACAGATCTCCTGCTGCGATCTGATTAGCTGCCAACACATCAACCAGGAAGAAGTGGCAGTCATCTTAGGACTTGGGACTCAGCCAGTGATGTCATTTGAGATATCATCAGTGATTTCATAAATGATGTCCTAGAACATGTCATGGGTGATGTCATATGTGAGGTCATAAGTAGTGCATGGCGGGGGCGCAAGTTATAGGTAGCTCTGCTCACTATAACTGGTGAATTTCTGTGTTTTTTAAATTCAAAACGTTAATGTTGTCACTGACAAATTCAACTTACTATAACTTTACTTTAACCTTTGTTTTTTTCAGTGAATTTCTTAGTCTTTTTATTGAAAAAAAGACCCAGATCTTTTCTTCATACCTAACTATAAAATTACTTTAATTTTTGTTTTTGTCAGTGCATTTCTAGGTTTTTAAAAAATGTAAAGTAATATTTAATGACCAGACATAAATGCAAACCCCAGCCGCTCACAGCCTTCAGCTGTGCCCGGAGGTGATTGGCTGCAGGGCCTGGCCTGTGGCCAGGTCCCACAGCCAACCTCTCTCATGCAGCCAACCCCATGCTGCGAACGAAATTCGGCTGTGCGCAGTGAGTGTTTGGCCACAAGGCCTGGCCTGTGGACAGGCCCTATGACCAACGCCCATAAAGGTAGCTAATCCCACACTGTACAGGGACTTCGGACATGCACGGTAAGGGGTTGGCAGGAGGGCCTTGCCTGTGGCCAGCCCCTGCGGATAACCCCCTGCTTGCAGCCAACCCCACGCTGCGCTTGTCCTCCAGCCATGTGTGCCAAACCCAGGCTCATGGCAGCACGTGGCAGGGGGTTGGCCATAGGGCCTGGCCCTGAGTACTCCATCTGCCAGGGCTGTACATATAAGTTAAAAGGGGATGGGCCCCCTCCCAGAGCCTCTTTAGGCCCTGGGGGTCCCATCGCCCAGGGCCGTACATATAAGTTAAAAGAGGAGGGGGGGCACAGCCCCCGTCCCCAAGCCTTGTTCGGCCCTGCGGACCCCATCCCTCAGGGCCATCACTAAAAATAAATGGGAGAGGAGCTGCTCGGCCTCCCATTCCAGAGCTGTGATCGTCCCAAGGACCCCATCCCCTGGGGCTACTTATTTGAATAAAGGGAAAGGGGGCAGCTTGGCTGGCCCTCCTCCTGAAGCCTTGTTAGGCCATAGGGACCCCATCCCCTGAGCCATATCTAAAAATAAAAGGGAGGGGACCATGCAGCACCCCTTCCCGAGCCGTTACCTTTCTCATGGACCCATCTCCCATGGCCACTTATTTAAATTAAGGGGAGGGGGGCACATCCCCCCTCCCTGATCCTCTTTAGGCCCTGGGGACCCTATCACCCAGGGCTGTGTATTTTTTTAAGGGGAGGGTGGCCCCGCAGCCCACCCCTCCCTAAGCCTTTACCGACCCAGGGCCCCATCCCCGGGGTCACTTATTTAAATAAAGGGGAGGGGAGGTCTCATGACCTAACTCCCTAAGCCTTCTTAGGCCCAGGGGACCACATCCCTCAGGGCAGCCCTTTTAAATAAAGGGGAGAGGGGCATGCGTGCCCCCTCCCTGGGCCAATTTTGGTCCCAGGGACCTCATCCCTTGGGGCCCGGTGACATTTTTAGGGGGTGGGGGGCGCGCGGCCCCCCTTTCCGGGCTGATTTCGGCCCTGGGGACCTCATCCCCTGGAGCCCTCAAACTTAAATGTAGATGTCCTGGTGCTCACCCAGTGCACCCACCATACTCTTGTTAGGGGCCAAGTGGGAGCCCCAAGGCTCCGGCGGCCCCAGCCGGCTCCCCACATGCAGGGAGCAGCTACTAATGCGCTCCACCTGGGCAGGAACAATATTTTGATCTGTTTCCTGCCCGCATCACTGCAGGCAGGGAAACAGATCAAAAGTCTGCTCCCAGCGGGCGGGAGCATTTTTAAAGCTGCCACCCGCTGGGAACGGACTTGGTGTTTGCTTCCGATTGGTGGTAAACTCAAAAATGCTTCCACCAAGCAAGAGCAAACACAGGTTTCCCTGCCTGCGCAGCTGCAGGCAGGGAAACCACTATGTCCCGAGAGTGGCCTCCCGGGACATACCTTGCAAGCCGGCCCGGGGAATGAGGTTCCCGGGTCCATTAAGGGCTCAGGGAGCGGGGTGTGGGGGGTGAGGGCCCTACTCCCTTAAAGTAATTGGCCCCGGTGGGGGGATTACCTTGGGCCATTTGAGGCTTGAGGAGTGGGGCTGTGTGGCCCCACTCCTCATATAAAGAAATTTTGGCCCCAGGGATGGGCTCCTCTGGTCCTCTGCAGGCTCGGGGAGGCGGGGCACTTGGCCCCCCTCCACATACAAAAATTATTTCAGCACTGGAGGTGGGTCCCTGGGCCCCTGCAGACTCAGGGAGGGGGGCAATGCAGCCCCCTCCCCTTCATGAGCACAGCCCCGGGGGTGGCCCCCCCGGGGCATAACGTTAATAAATGCAGCATGGCCGCCATTTTGCTTTTCAGTGACTGGCCCACAGCACTCTCTGGTGGCCGTAGAGACACCTTGGAGCTAACTATGGGGCCAGAGGCAGGACAGCGCAGGCGCAGCCCAAGTCCATCGGAGCCGATTGCACAGAGACACGCCTTGGGCTGTAACTGTATCCTGCTGCACCTTGGCGATACTCTGGATGCAGCACGCCCTGACACACTTGGCTGCTGCTCCTGACACCCTAATGCCCGGACCCCCTGAGCCCCAGCATGTCTAAGAGTAAACGAATCTCCGTGGCAACAGCACCGCTGACCAACCTTTCAAGATATCTGCCCCGACCCGAGTTTGGAGTGCGGTGCTGCAGGACTCTGGTATCATCTGAGCTAGTGTGGACGCTACAGAGTTATTGGGGGCCCTAATTGCACAAGTCAGGGTGCTTTTTGTGCAGACTGCAAGTGAACGGGGCGAAAGGGTCAAGGTGGGGCCCCCTAAAAGGAGCGGTTTACCAGAGGCGTACCAGCGACCCTACCTCCAAGATGTGCCCCTAATATTGATGACCAAAAGTTCTTTTTCACTATACATCTGCTCCTTCTTTGGTTAGGGGACTTTGACTGGATATTAGACCCAGATCTAGACAGTACCCTAGCCAGGGCAGGAACGAAACCACACATGACGGTGGTGCTCCAGGAGGTCATGACTAACTTTGGACTAGAGGATGCATGGCATCGACAGCATCCCACACAGAAGGTATATATATGCCACTCTGCAACCCACAACGCATATAGTAGGCTGGACAGGGTATTGGTGGCTGGGCTCCCTGACCCAGAGGGCACAAGAAAAACACATATGGCACTTTTTTGTCTGATCATTTCCCCCGTCTGCTGCGCAGTGACATTGGGAACTACACCACAGAGACGGGGGTCCTGAAGGATGCCTACAGATATACTTGAGGATCCGATAGAATGCAATGCACTCTCACAATCCCTGATGGGTTACTTTGAGTCTAACTGGGGCTCCACCGGTAGGAGAGCTATGGAATGGGAGGCTCTTATTGCTGTACTGTGGGGCACCTGCATGGGACTGACTTGCGGAGTTTGCGGCCAACTCCAGGCAGAACTAACTGGAGAGGAATTAAAACTTGCCAAGGTACAGACATCACACCCACCACAGTCAGGGAGGAACACACAATTCTCGGGCACAATTTAGACATTTTGAATCGCCTCGATAAATATACCCTAAAGCAATATCGACAACGGTTAATAACTTGCTTGATCACCCCGGGAGGTGTTAGCGCCACATCATGAGCGGGTGTCGTGGACACGTTTCATATGCATCTGCGGGGAGGCACCACGGGAGATCAGACTATAGATGCCCTCATGTACACCCCCTTTTTAGTAAGCTTGGATCTCCCTAGACTAAAGTTGGCTTCAGCTGAAACTCTGGACTAGCAATTAGCTCTGAAAGAGATCAGAATGGCCTAAAAATTGCTTCCACAGTCTAAGGTGAGGTCATTCTTGAGGCCATGGAAGCCAGGGGGAGCCAAGGACAACCCCACCGCTGGACAACCCTACCGCCTATAGGCCCCTCACGATGATCAACACAGACATGAAGATGCTATGCAAATCACTGACCTATTGCTTGACACTACATATAGCACAATTGGTCCATGAGCAACAGTGCGTTTTACATCGGGTCGTAGCATGAATCTCAAATGATTAGCCCATGTCCTACATGAGGTCCAACATCTCGACGAAGAACTGGCACTGGTCACGATCGATTTAGAGAATACCTTCGGTACGGTGGACTGGGGCTATCTCCTCGAGATAGTTGCGGCTTATGGGCTTTGGCCAACGATATTGTGGATGGATTCGGCTGCTCTATAACGGGCCAACAGCAAGAGTGTGCATTGGACAATGCTGCTCAAAATCCTGGAAGCTCAGTCGGAGTACATGACAGGGCTGCTTATTGTCACCGCTATTGTTTGCGCTTGCAATAGAGCCCCTGGAGATATGGGTGCGTAGGGAACTGCGTGACAGTGGTATACTAATAGGGGAGACTTCACATAATATTTAACTCTACGCAGATGATGCCCTGTTTTATCTCTCCTCCACCCATCATGCTCTGCCAAAACTGTTACGGATGCTTAATGATTTTGGCAAGATTTCAGGCCTTTGCCTTAATTGCGACAAGTCTCTGCTGTTCCCCCTTGAAATGAAATGAAATAGAGTATTTGATATAGCGTGCAGCTACTCAGACTAGAGTGTCCTGGCGCGTGACAGCGGAAAGGAAAACGTGCGCAAAGGACCCATTAGTTATTAAAAAGCCAGGTTTTTAGGTTCTTCCTGAAGGAGAGTAGGCCTGTGGTTAGTCTCAGAGACTCAGGGAGGCTATTCCACCGTTTTGCGCCTAAAAAGCCAAAGGATCTGCCTCCAGTGCGGGCACGGCATATTTTAGGCACAATGGCCAAGTTGGCATTAGAAGATCTTAGGGGTCTAGATGTTATGTAATGATTTATGCTCTTGTTTAGGTAGCCAGCTCCTAAGCCGTAGAAAGCTTTGAAAAAGATGGTCATCGCTTTGAAGTCAATCCGTTCCTTTATGCGGAGCCAGTGTAGAGACGTAAGAATAGGGGTCATACTAGATCTGGGTTTGGATCTCAGGATGGCTCTGGCCGCAGGTTTCTGTACCACTTGTAGGCGCTGGAGAAGGGACTTGGGAAGACCGAGGTACAAGCTGTTGACATAGTCAAGCTTTGATGTCACCAAAGCCTGCACCACGATCCTTCTAACAGTGGCAAGAATTTCTTT
Organism: Calotriton arnoldi; assembly: GCA_963921515.1. NCBI lineage: Eukaryota > Metazoa > Chordata > Amphibia > Caudata > Salamandridae > Calotriton > Calotriton arnoldi. The sequence continues at coordinate 59,305 of CAWUFW010020219.1, read as the reverse complement.
AACATGCGGAGTATGCCAAAGCAAGCGCCAGTTAGATTTTGGATCTGAGAGTGCATAGAGAGTGTCTTGTCTATGACAATTCCTAAGTTTTTGACTTTCTCCTTTTCCGCGGGTGGGGGCGGCAGATCTTTAGGCCACCAAGAGCTCCAGTCAGGCAATTCTGGTTTACCAAAAAAAACAACTTCGTTTTATCAGGGTTATATTTTAGCTGATTGATCTTAAGCCAGTTAAAGACCTTTGTGAGGCAAGACCTAATCCTAGCCCCGTCAAAGTCGGTTCCTTTCTCACATGTAAAAATTAGCTGAGTGTCATCAGCGTGAAAAACAATTTTGGCGCCCTCTTCCTCTACCAAAAATGCAAGGGGAGATAGATATATATTAAAAAGGGTAGGACTGAGAATGGAGCCCTGAGGGACACCTACATTCATGGCCGGAACTGGGGATGAGAAAGGGGGGGCCAGATGTCCTGAGATCTATTTTCCAAGAAGGAGGTCATCCATGTTAGGGCGGTCCTTCCCAGGCCTATGTTAGCAAGTCTGTCCCAGAGCCTCTCATGTGGGACCGCATCGAAGGCCGCCGACAGATCGAGCAGAATCAGAACTGCCTTGCCTCCCTTGTCCAGCTTATCCTTGATAAATTCAGTCACTTCCAGCAGAGCGCACTCCGTGTTGTAGTTAGCCCTGAAACCGGATTGGAATTCGTGAAGGAGCTTCCCATCTTCGATGTGTTTTTGGAGGGCCTTGTTTACGTGCTTGGCCTTGCCTCCCTAGTCGGCATTCTGGTACGCCTGTGATGGGAGCTGATGTAGTTCTGGTATCTCGGAATCAGGGTTGCTCACACATGTCAATTACAGCTACAACTGAACATGGACAGGGTCTTGGATGCTTTACGGTCATCTGTGACCTTTTGGAACGCACTGCCACTCTCGCTGATGGGAAGGATGGCCATAGCTAAAATGGTTCTGCTGCCACGCGGTCTGTACATATTACAAAACTCATTCTGTCCCCTCCCTTCTGGGGTCTTCAAGTAACTGAACTCCATTCTTACCTCGCAACTCTGGGCGGGTCGGTGCTAAAAGGTGGCCTTGTCGACAATTTCCAGACAGTGCGAGGACAGAGGACTGGAAGTACCCTGCCTTGATTTGTATTACTATGCCTCACATATTCAGCATGTGGCCCGTTAGTTAGACCAGGGCGATAATTAGGAAAAACATCTATTGTCCGGCAGCATAGAAATAGACCGGCTTCCGGAACTCTTGAAGGAGGGGTCTGGGCTCCCAACGGAGTTCTTGTACATAGTCCGACAGACAGCAACCCTTTGGCAAAGATTTGCCCAGGTATCCTTGAAGCTAGCTCCATTCCATAGGGAACTAAGTGACTGGGCATTAAAACCGGTCAGACAGATGATGAACAACATGTCCTTCAGAGTGCGGCAGGATGGGGGATTTCCTACCTGGGGGACTTATACCCAGATGAGTCATTTATTTCCTTCGAGGAGGCCCCCCCAAAGAATTTGCTCTTGGGCCTGGACACTTCTTGCATCACACTGGCTTAGCTGATATCACTAGAGCGGCCTTGCCATGTTACCCGGCAGCGCCTGAACCCACACAAGCCCTAGGTATCGTTTTAACTTGTGGCTCCACTCGCCACTTGATTGCGCTACTGTACAGAACCAAGCATGCTGATGCGTTGGGGTCACCCCTGCGGGCCTGTGCAGCTTGGGATATGGATTTGGATACCCTCCCTAGGGGCTGGGGACTGGACACAGGTCAATGAGCTCACACACCCTGTCTCATGTAATGCCAGCTTTCAATTGATTCATTACAATTTTCTTCACAGGACATATCTTACACCCAAGGACCTATATTGTATATCCCCGACTCAACCTAATAATTGTCCCCATTGTAACGCAGACAACGCTGACTTTCTACATTTAGCCTGACAGGTACAGAACTTTTGGACTCAGGTGGTTGAAGACATCCACAGAGTCAAGCATCTGTCTATGTCTCTTACTCCACAGTTTGGTCTGCTGGACAACATTAAGTACCGAAAAGGTAAGAATATGCCATATAAATTCTTACAATTAGTATGGGCCTTAGACAGACGGAGGGTAGCCATTAAATGGATGGGGCAGAAAGTACCTGAGATTGCGCACTGGCATAGGGATAGCATGGAGTGGACTTTAGTGGAGGAGATGCATATGCTGACTAGTAGGCGTGATGAAAAGGTGTCTGACAACATGGCTGAATGGAGAGCCCTCTGTACCACTCTGCTAGATCCTGATTCTGAAATTGTGTCCGATAATAGAACTGATACGAATGACTGAGAGTGAGAATTTGGGGAGAGCGTGGAATGGCTCGATTGTATGCAAGCCGGAAAGAGTGGCGCACGTGTTCTCCCCAATACGGACATGCCAGATTTTTTGTCCTTGGATTTTTACCTGTTGTCATATCTTGCATTGCATATACATATTTACTCGCCTTGCATATCACTGTCTGCTGCTTTATAGTTGTGAAATTTTACAAAACTGAAAAATAAAGTTATTAAAAAATATATACATATTTTTCTTATTTTACCTGATGAGTACTAAAGATGCGTTATACTTTTTACTTCTGTAAAACTAGAAAAATAATCAACACTTTTAATATCCTGTTTTTCCCTAATCTAGCAATGCTATATGCTTAATAGGACCATAATGCCTTAACACAGAACTTGTAAACCCTGGAGTAATCCTCCCTGTCCTTTCACAGTGTACTCTAGTAGAAAATAAAATCATCCCTAAACGTTCAGATAATGTTCAATAGAATAGTTCACAGTTTGTTTTCTGCAACAATACAACCCTAATAATACTATCTGTGATCCAATATTCCATGCAAACTATCCTTTGAAAATCAACGGGTCTTTGTAAGAGAAATCTGGACTCCATGTATCATGGTTGTGACTGCAACAACATTGTAGCACAATTGCTTAGAAAAGGATAACATGAAGTTATATCCGATAGTCCATGATTGCTGCTGTCTTTCTGGAAACACGTGAGAATTTGTGGTGTACCGGGAGTCATAGTTTACTACCAGGACCCGCAGCACAGTAGGTCTCCCATGTACATGCAACTCCAGTTCTGGCAATACCAGCACTCAATGATGACCACTAGGCATTGCGTTGCTAAAAGGAACAGAGAGCGAGAGGACTTGGAGTGCAGCGTCCATGCACCTTAGACACACAGGGCAGTAAGCTGAACCTTCAGCCCCACTTCCTGACACCAATAAGTACAGGTGATCCAATTGTTCAGAGCATCTTATCCCTTCCCAGGCCCACCTGACAATCATTAATGAGTTAAATATTTTGTAAAAATGATACATTGTTTCAAAAACTGAGATGGTCCAGGAGCACAACAAGGAAGTTTAACCTGAAACCCTAAGTTGTAAGGCAATATCATTAATTACTTCAGCAAAACATAGATTATGCATAGAAGTTATAAACATCCCTACAGATTACATAGGATAACCTTTAGGAAATCAACCCATTCCCTATAGGCTAATAAATGAGAAACTAGAAAGAATTTGGAATTGATCCTGATCATTAATGCAATTAATAGAAAGGACGTAGATGCTTTTTTGAGACCTATGCCCAAGGGCACTGAATCTTTTCGTAACTGACAGGGTTCATCAAGGTACAACAGAAGCATGGCAGGTCTATACAATTGAAATGTATAGTGGTGACAGATTTATCTTTCCATCTTATCTTTGGCCACTTGGGAAAATAAGAGAATTAGTGGCATGATATATAGTATTGATTTCACAAACGTCGCTGGGACAACATTTCCTTAATGGAGCTTAAGCACTAGCAAAGGTAGTGGTTTTTGTATTGTCACCAATTATCACAGCAATTGATTCAATAAAAACAACTGCAAGTTCTCAGAAGTGAAGTACTATCTGTGTAAGCTTTGAAAAAATGATCCCGATCTTCTAATCCTTAATAGCCATGGATCCTGCATCTAAATATTTTATACATGCTAGCAAGTCCTTTTGAGGCATTAGGCAGAAGAGTCAGCTATATTGCTCTTTCATTAAGTAGGTCTTAAAGCAAGGTTTTTAACATGGCACAATGATTTAGCGATTACTGTTTTGGCGTGAGAACAGAAAAGGGGTCTTACCATTATATTGTGCATTTATAGATTTTAGAACATCACTTGACTCAGTAAGCATGAGTATTTTATGGAAGATTTTTAACTAGTGGATTAATTAAGTTTCCCTATTCAATGGATCTATGTGCCCTATTCAGAGGTCCAGAGTCATTAGTGAGAGCTTGCCCTGAAAATTAGAGTTCATTCAAAAGTTATTTCAACTGGTGAGAGAATTAAGCATATGTGTGTTTCCATTCCCTTTACTTTCTATATACCTGAATTGGCTTCAGTTTCAGTACTTAGCTGAATTGTTCTAAGTGGTGGACAAATCTCAGTGTACCAATACACATATGATGCTCTATTTTTATTTGAAATCTGTTTTTCGACATTTTGAAAACAGGCAAAGACGTATAGACATAGGAGAACAAAGCCTTCACAGGTGTATGCATTCAGTCAATAGCGATGATGCAAGATTATGCAGAAAGTAAAGAAATCAACAGGGACATCAGAACAGTCATGCATTATCTCAAGTGAACAAATCAGGTCCCTTGATAAGGCTGCCTCGAGGCCGAATTTATAAAGAGTCTTGGCAACTGGATACACCGCAGAGGGAGAATGGGGGGAGGGGTGCCCAGACCCAGGATCAGGGTGAGGCAGTAACATTACAACTCTAAACATAGCAGGGGTCGTCGTAAAGGATATGCGTGATGATGCCATGTCAGGGAAGTGAGTGTGCAGAAACCTCTCAGGCTAAGGTGTTGGGAAGAGTAGGAACATGGCTGGAATGGTGCTATTCAGGAGAATACAGGAGAAGTCTTGTGGTAGGGGCTCGCCCTAAGTCCCTAGGGCACTAACAAATGTGATCAGGGCCGCAGCAAGGACTATAGGTGCCAGTCACAAGTTGTTGAGTTGCTGCCAGCAGAGAGAAATGACACGGACGTCATCAAGGAGGCCAGCCAGAGGCTCAGGGCCAGCCCGAGTCTCATCACCAGCGTCCCAAGGTCCACAGCTCTCTCCGCAGGTGCCATATGGTCTGTCTCTGCCCCCCAACTCAGTAGTGTGGTGCCTGCAGTTAACCAAGGCCTAGGGGGAGCAGATGAAAGGGGCCCAAGGCAGAGCAGCGGTCCCCGCCAGCAGTGGGACAGCAATCAGGTCTTGTGGGGCCACTCAGAAGGGGTCTCTCGATGGGGGCTCATTTGCAGTCCCCGGGCATCACCAGAAGTGGTCGGGCCGCCGTTAGGCCCATGTATGCTGGCCCCAAGTTACGTCAGCATGGTTATCAGTCCCAAGATGGCGAACAGGGCTTCGCGGGGCTACCCAAAGATGTCACAGCACTGCAGGGGTCTCCCAATGAGGGCTCGTCCACCATCCCCAGGTCACCTCCTGAAGCGATTGGAGCTGCCGCTAGGCCCGTGTAAGCTGGCCTGAATCCCTGCTGCATGGCCACCAGGCCCCAAGATGGCGGGCAGGAATCGGCTGCGCTGCCGTATGGGAGCAACGGGATCGCCCCATAGTGTCCCAACAGTGGGCAGTCAACTATTCTGGAGGGTGCCCCTGGACTGTAACACCCAACAGTGCCATGAAATGTCGGTCCCAGAGCTAGAATTGCATGAAAATGGCAAGTGACTGCTGGAGAGAGGCACGTCCTACTCCATTCCGCTCCAGGCCCCGCACCATGATGCTCTTTTTTTTTTTTCTTTTTCAAAACATAATTGTATTGTTGACATCCAGTAAGATACAGGGGCCCCAAATGGCGCCCAATGAAGCAGACATGGTAGCAAATATATGAATCAACATTTTCAACAATAATAGAGGATTGATTCCACAAAAGATATATTGCAGGAAAAAGAAATAAGAATAGAAAAGGAAAGGAAAGGAAAGAAAAAGAAAGAAAGAAAAAACCAACTGTGCCACATTGCTTCCATTCAGCAGATATATGAATCCTAAATAGAGAGAAAGGTTCTGCCATCCAAAGTCAGATCGAGTACGAGCACTGTATATATGCCAGCTAATTAATATAATATTGGTTCGTCAACATCAGATGGTGGGGGAGGAGGTTCCAGATATAATCCCCTATAATCAGCCCACTTTTTCCAAACTTTGTAGTGTTTACGAGGGCATCCCCTTGCCTCGAAGACCGGGAGTTCCAGGCCCATACAGAAATCTTGGCCCCTCTTCCATACCCCAATCGACGGTAAAGATTCATCCTTCCAGGCCTGGGCAATGTCTCTCTTGGCTAGAGTTAGGCCCAGGAATAGGAGATGGCGCTTATATCTATTTCCACCTATGTCCTCCGTAATATGTAGAATAGCCAATCTCGGTGAGGAAGCAATGACCCATCCCAAGACCTCAGACAGGCATGTGAACACCCCCTTCCAGAACTTAGACAGCACCGGGCAGGCCCACACAGTATGTAAGAATGTACCCTCCATAGATTTACAACGCAGACAGTGTGGGGATGCGATGAGTCCAGCACGCCAGAGCCTGTGCCTGGTGTAGTAGGCTCTATGCAAGTATTTGAACTGGATAAGGCGCAGGCGAGCCACAATTGCTGTGCTGCGCGGAGACGCCAGAGCCTCCACCCAGTCATCTTCATCCAGGGGGCCTAAATCCTGCTGCCCTGCCCATGATGCTCTTTTTTAACCATACAAAAAAATCCTTTTAGGAAAATCTTTAAAAAACCTCCCTTTATACTATGGAGAAAATTAATTCAAGGTACTAGGAAGAACAGATTTCTAATGGTGGACGTGCATAGTTACTTTATATTGTGCTAGATAACAGCTTAAGCTGGGTTCATCAGTGTAATAAAAAGATGTGATCTACAAATATCACTATGAATTTTCTGTCCTTATTCAGTCGGTGGTGGAGGGAGTAGTCTCTGGAAACCCCCATCAAGATCGCGTTTGAGGCAAAAGTAGGTAGATTTTCTGTTTGTATTCCCTATTAAAGCTGGAAATGATACAACACTTAAGCTCCAATTTGCAGGTCAAGTATGGGTTAAAGTAATGCCACCCCAGTGAAGGTAATTTATGTGTAGTTGGAACATTCTTCAATGTGTTTTGTATGTCACAGAGCTTAATATTATGGAATTTAGAAATTCTTCGTGATCTTTAGGGCTCCCTTTGGTATTTGATAGAATATGTTGAACAGCAATAACACTAGACTTGCAGAATGCAATGTAGTAGTTGCTTGCAAAAAGCAGATCCCATGAATATGGAGAGTATGATTAGAGTTGACTAATCCACAATTTAACACAGTAATTAAGAACCTAACATGAATTTGGTAAACCCAGATGGGTTTAATCTTTAAATAGTTACAATTCTTGAAAGGACTACTTTTGTTTTTATTTAGACCAGCTTAGTAAAATTACGCTATTCAAATATAAGTGGTAACATTTTCAGTTTTCACTTCAACCAGACAATGGTCTGTAAGGTGAGGTGGGTCTGGGAAGGGGTAAGATGTTCTGAACGATTATATCACTTGTACTTATTGGAAGTGGGGCTGGAGGTTCAGCTTACTGCTTTGTGTGTCCAAGGTGCATAGACTCTGTACTTCAAATCCCCTCACACTGGGTTCCTTTTAGCAACACAATGTCTTGTGGTCGTCATTGAGTGCTGGTATTGCCAGGACGGGAGCTGCATGTACTCAAATTACTTTCATATTTCACTATACAAATTCACCACTAACACTGTATGGGTTCCAGAGTAACGTGCTACTCGCCGAAAAAAGCACTTCAACCCCCCATCAGGGGTACCAAGCGCTATATAAATGCAAACCTTTTTCCCTTCTCTAGCCCTCCACTATCCTTCTCAATCCAAATAACCGACTAACATATCCACCACTCAAATTACTTTTATATTGTCACAATACTAATTCACCACTAATCCTTTATGGGTTCTGGAGTAGTGTGCTACTCGCCGAAAAAGCGCTTCGACACCTCGTCAGGGGTAGTAAGCACTATATAAATGCAATTACAATACAGTACAATACAATATGTGGAAGGCACTGTGCATCTGGTGCTGGTAGAAAACTATGATTCCCGGCACACCACAAATTCTCACGTGTATCCAGAAAGACAGCAGCAATCATGGACTTTCGGGTATATAACTTCATGTAATCCTTTTCTAAGCAATTGTGCTACAATGTTGTTGCAGTCACAACCTTGCTACATGGAGTCCAGATTTCCCTTACAAAGACCCGCTGATTTTTGAAGGATAGTTTGCATGGAATATTGGATCACAGAGAAGTATTATTTGGTTGTATTGTTACCGAAAACAAACTGTGAACTATTCTATTGAACATTATCTGAACTTTTAGGGCTGATTTTATATTCTACTAAAGTATGCTGCGAAAGGACAGGGGGGATTACTACATATGAGTTTATAAGTTCTATTACGCATATAGCATTGCTAGATTTGAGAAAAACAGGGTATTAAAGTGTTGATTATCTTTCTAGTTTTACAGAAGTAAAAAGTATAACCCATCTTCATAAGGGAGTGCACAGAGATCATGTTTGAGGTATTTATCCAAAGCATAAGGGGAGAAATACTGGCACACATATATATTTTTATACTTATTGTTTCTATGATTCGTTTTTAGGATTTACCTCTTTTATTTCAAAGTACAGAGATTTGAGTACACAGATATAGAGTTTAGGTATATCAATTCACAACTGCAGTAACGTTTAGTGCGCTGAACAATTAGACACTGAAGGTATCTTGTTTGCCTTGTAGGCACGCACTACATTCTACAGACCTAATTTTACAGTTGAGTGATGAGGCAGGAGTGATGGAGTGCTATGTCGCTGTTTTCTGTCATATCTCATTCCTTTTACCCCACTTCTACCTCTGGCCCTAATATTTCTGTTTATGTGGTGATGAGACGGAAAAGAGCATAGCTCCAGTTGGATCCTGCACACAAGGTTAGTGTAACCTGACCCTTTTTATATGGTCATGTTTTGTTTAACCGGCAGCTGTTGCTGCATTGATGCCCTGGTTAAAATGACTATACCATGCTATTTTAAAGTAGACTTGTAAGAACAGAAAAAAAAAGTCAATGGAAATCTTTGTCTATGCTCAGACCGATATAATCAGTTTTAATGTCCATTAGTTCTATTTTTTTATTTACAAAAATGGTAAAATCTTGATAATAAATGTATCAAGTCCATTGACTTTCGTTGATCATCACTGCATTATGAGACTGTGTTCCAATATGGCCTTGCCTGAATTGGTGATGCATCATGATGGGTTAAAATGGTACAGGCATGAGGCCTTTGTAGATCAAGCCTTGTAATGATAATCTTGAAGATGGTGACCCAACAAGTTTCCCTCCCACTAATGATGAGCAGAGGAGATAGGATGCTTGGCGCGTAGGCAGAATGGACAGACTCTCCAAGTATTCTACTCAGTCCCTGACGGAAAAGGCATGGTACCAGGTGTTTTGGGTACGATACCGCAGGAAACTATGTTGGGGTACTATTACAGGTCAGAAAATCTTTTTGGCGTGTAGAGCCACATTCTGAGAATGTCAAAAATGTCTCCAAATTTAGAAAAAAGACCAGCTGTACATGCAAGCAAAACTTACACCTGCCGATAGCTTTGATGATCAGGCTCAAAGCTTTTTGCCCACGCGAGATATACATATGCCAAAATTGATCTGTGGGTGGAAATTCACTGATTCTTATTCACAGAAGGAGGATTAGCCAACATTTCTTCCAACAAACTGGGGTGGGATATTTTATAGGATGGAAAATTTTAGAGAAAATCCTTAGTTTTTCCCAGTAAAGGGAATCTCTAAGCTGGGTTGAATATGGAGCAATCTTAGATAGCTGCCTAAGAAAACGTTGGTGAAAACCCACAAAATCATACTCATGTGGGTACTCACCAATGTTTTGCAAATTCTTTCCCTTCCTGGAAATTTACTCCTGTGAAGTGCAGGAACAGGTTCCTTTTTCAGGGTCACAAAGTAATGGCAATTACCCCATGTTTTGTGGTGATGTGGGGAAGGGGTTTGTTCACACAGGAAATTAATGTTCTCAGAGAGAAAAGCAGAAGTAGATATTTCCTCCATGCAGCAGGTGTTCCTCAAGCTGGCCAAGCAGCTGGAATATGCAAAGTGGCCTATGTGCAGCCCTGGTAATATAAGATTGCCATGGCATATTCTGCAATTCCCTAAACTTGTGTAAATCTCTCTAAATCATAGGTGTAGGTTTATGGTGCACAGACTAAGTCACATTCTGTAAAATGTGCTCCTAGTTTTCATTTCTGTAAAACAGTCACTGCAAGCTGCTTCTTTAGAGAATGTTGCTTCCTTACAGCACATAAGCCAAACAGATGAAGTAAGAAATGTCCCTTTAAAGAAATATAGTTTTCGAATACGTCATCATACGCATTTCTCGGCCGTAAATCTAGTTAATGCATCTGGGAACAGCTGATCAATATATGAGTTAATGGATTCATTTATTTTCCAAGAAATAACAACCATGTAGTTATTTTTACTAGTGCAGGTGGAAGCAGCGAGAATGGTGTCCCAGGCATGTTGTGTGGGACTAAGGCGTGTTCGCTGCATCAGTAAAACAAGCCAGTAGTAGCTCACTGTTACCCTTTAGCATTTAGGCGGCATCTCTCTACAGTTGAGATGAATGGTTTTATGCTAAGTCAACTACTGAAACACAAAATAACTATGTACCATTGTGAAATGGTGCACCGCTCTTTCAAGCATGGATGCTGTGCATAATGGATACCATCAATTCGCAAAAAGTGATCAGAAGTCAATTGTTCATTTCGAGTTCCATGTAATGTACAGACAAGAGATGGCAGATTAAGCTAAGGGTGGAGGGCCACAGTAGGAGCGAGGGCGGACTTTCATTGCATATTTGTTAACATTCTGGGGCTTATTTACAAGCCCCTTGCGCCGCCAGTGCGTCACTTTTAACATGGGAAAAGGTGACGCCCTGGCGGCACTAGGGGCTTGCAAATAAGTCCCTCTGTGCTTAAAAGGGGGGTAGCCCAAGCTTTAAAATTGCTAATTATCATAATGATGATGGTATAGGAGATGGTACAAGTAACCTTTTACTTACTCTCACTTTTTGAACCAGGGAGTTATTGACATGGAAACAGTAGGTAGTCCAGTCCCTCTACCTGAACAACATTGTTACGGTAACAGTCATACTCAAAATGCAAACATGGAAAATAAATCAGTTCCTTTGTAAACTTCATGTGAAAGGTCCGTGTGTAAACTTCTCTTTTCTAGGCATCTACTTAGATGCAGCATGTAACTATACTTATGTTAAGTACTCCGACAGCCACTGGGTCTTGCTCGCGCTCTAGAAAGCTGCAAACAAAATCTGCTCAGCCCTGCCAGGGTGATGAATTTCCTGCAGGCTGACTTCGAGTTCAGTAGCCTTCTCAAGCTTCATTATTCTCTTGTCTCACTTCACAGCCAGCGCTACCAGCCTTTCAGAGGCACTATCTTCCAGGAAATCTGTGCATTCCCCTGTAGGCCTGTCTGCCTTGAGACCAAAAGCAATTTATCTTTGTTTTACCTGCTGTATGTTTAAGCCCTCGGCTCCCGTTTCTCACTCTCAGAACTGGCACTTCCCCAGCTCATTAAACTCGCCCCTAAAACGTTGGATTCCCCAAGAGACATGAGGGAGTCAAAAGCCTGTGGAGGCACAAATGTCCTTCCTATGCCCACTTGGTTTTCCTCAGTGCTTTGGACCCGGTCTCTCTTCACTGCCATGCTGCTCCTGTCTTCATAGCTGGCAAGTGCCCCCTGCCACCTGATATGGCAATATCTGGAGCGAGCTCGGGTTCAACACTTTGCATGTTTAGATTGTCCTGTGCATGCTTACACTGTGAAACAAGCATTGGCAAATCCAATTGGTCTCGGCAATGCCCGAGCTATTGGCCTTGTCGATGTGAATGTCTTTTAGCCATGTTGTCTAGCAGCACATATGGCTGAAAGTTACTGAAAGTCCAGAATCACAGGATGTTGGGCCGACGTGGAGTCTCTTCGCCCCCGATGTGGAGTTTATTGTTCTGTCCCCCCTAACACAAAAAAGCGCTACGATGTGGTCTGCACTGGCCGCATCATATCACTTTTTTCTGTGATTCTCAGCCATGCTAGACAGCATGGCTAAAAGGATTTCTTCGTTTTGGGCCGAGCTGCAAGTGAAAATAAGAAAATCCCCTATAAGCTGCTAGCTCGAACGTAAAGCATACAACGTATGGGGACTGCTGAAACGTGTCCAGGTGTTGTTGTATTACCAGGGATAAATTCAGCATATTCCACTGGGGCTAGTCTGGATCTGGCTCAATAATAACTGTCGGATCTAGGAATCTGGCTTTATACCGATCATTTCCTGCACTGGATCTCATAAATCTTTGATGCTCTCCGCTCCTCCTGTCTCTCGGCTCCATCCACGATCTTCATCCATTCAAGCCAGCATTCTCATGTTTTTCTCTCTCTGAAGGGCAACATCAGGACCACACACCCAGTTCAAGTGCTCCTGAGCTAGAATGCAGTGCCGGTGTTCTGGACATCCAACCCGGCCCTTATTGATTTTTATTTGCTAGATAGACATACTGAGATGACTGCTTGCAGCATTATCAGTTTCAGGCAAACTCCAAGACCTGCACAGGGAACAGGTTTTGATTTTTTTTCTGCCCTGCTTAGACCTTCCAAAAGCAGTAGTATGAAAGGATCAAATCCATAGGCAGTAGAACTGCAGAAAAAGCAATAGCCTACCGCCTAAATCGATAGGGTTGGCAAGTATGTGTTCGGGCCTGTCCACCCCATTGCACAAAAAAATGTGCTCTCAGCACCTGCACAGTTCTTGGAGAGGAGAGCTGATCCATATTTCTCTGCAAGTTGCCCCCACCCTAAATGGTGGCCCTGAAGGCATCTACGAGGTTGGGTGCAATGTGGGATTTAGGGTTCCCTTCAGCGGCCTGTGCAGTATACACCTCTAAAGACACTGACAGAGTGGTTTCTGCCTAACCATTACTGCTTTTAGAGGCCCATCCCAGCCTGCCTTTGGATAGGGGCCTGGTCATACAACCCCCCACAATAAAGACCCTCTGTGTCCCTTCTCAAAGGGCACCCTGAGGAGTGCACTAGTCATGTGCTAACACTCATTGGTCCATGCCCCAAAGATTTTTTGGCAATGCAGCTGTAATATGTTGCAGAGTATTAGGCAAAAGCATTCCTTAATTCACCACCCACATCAATAAAAACAGGGCCACTTTCCATGCCATGGTACTAAACTGGCATCTGCTCAATTAGTATTTTTAAAGGGACCACACAACAGTCTGCCTCCTCTCCTTCAATACTGATGTGCTCTGGGAGAAGTACCAAGTGGTGCAGCTCCCCTAAGGTGCTTTTCTAATATTGCCCCAGAGATGTCTGAATTGCTTTTATTGGATGAGCAGTGTTTTGCAGCTCCTTCCTTCGCCACCTCTTCACTTCCTTCCTAAGCGTTGGACTGACTTTACATTGATTATCATAACATAGGGTCCTATTATGGAATCTCCATTTGCAAAAAAGTGGTCAAAAATTGCACACAGACATTTAGTGAATGGAAAATCATTTTGTGATCAGATCTATGTATTAATAGGTCGGTTCACAAAATGTGTAGTGGGTCGCAATCAAACCTAACTCTTCAGTATTCATGAGGTAAGTTGTGAATTGTGACTCACTACAATTGGATGCCATCACTGGAATGGTGGCCTGCTGGGGTCAATGGACCATCATGTCTATGATCACATTTTAATAAAGAAATCTTATTTTCAAAATGCAGCCTGTTTTCCTTAAAGGAAAAGGAACTGCATTTAGAAACAAAAGTTCTTCTTTTTTGAGAAGGTGTTGCCACCCAAACTCTGTAAATTTTCAATGTTTTGCGACCAGATTACAGTTGCAAAACACTGATATATATATACCTTAACGAATTGCTAGGTAGAAGGGACACCTTAAACATGCTCCCTACACATAGCGATTCATTATAGGTTTCTAAATCCATTTCGTAATTCGGTAACCCGTTACAAAATTGCAAAATGGCTTAAGTACAGAACAAATAGCCATTTTGCAATTGCAAACCCTGTGATTTGGCATGCTTTGTGACTTCTGAATGGCTTCGTACATCCGGCCCATACTCATGAAGTGGATTCTAAAGCAGGTCTGATTTTGCTCTCTGAGAGATGAGGAATAATTCTGCCTAAATAATCCAGTTTTGTTCACCGGCTGCTTGCAGGTGGGATAAGTTGTTGCCACCATGACAAATTATACAACGAACAGCGGCATAATGCAAAATGATGGTGCCCCCTGCAGAATGTGATAAGGACAGGGCCGGACTGGCCGTAGCGGTCACCGGGTGTTTCCCTGGTGGGCCGGAGGGGTGGGGGCCAGTTTTGCAGCCACGAGTGCCGGTTTTGTCACTGGGGTCGGTTAGACAGCAGTGCTGCAATATCGGCCCCCTGTAACAAAATAAAAGCGGCAGCGGTCCTCGCAACTAGAGCTTCTCAGTGCCACAACACCCCCCTCCCCCTCCATCACCCCCAGGGCGGCCGGTCGAGTGGAATTGCCAGGGCTGGTTTCTCTTCCCAGTCCGGCCGTGAAAGAGGGGGCCCGGAGTCTCCAATAACCAGTGCCTTAAATGGGCAGATTCTGTCCGCTACCGAGTACCTGCACTTCTTTAATTTGAAAGGGAGAGTACCTGCACTTCTCAGCACTGCTGCAATACATTTAATGGGAGAGTATCAGCATTTCTCAGAAGCAATCAGATACACAAAGTAGTGAGTACCTGCACTTTAAATTTACGTTTAAAGCAGTGGCCATAGCTCACAGATATTGATGGTCCTGGACAGTATGCGGGCCCACCTGAAGGGTCGGGGGCCCCATGCGCCACAGGGGCCTTCGTTACACCCCTGGTCTGCACCAGAGGGAAAAGGGTACCATTGTACATGGGATAACAGATTACGGTGGATGCGCTCAGATTTGACGGGATTGGCTGCGAGTGATACTGGGATAACAAAGAATATGCAAAGCAGCATCAGGTGTGAGTGGAAATACGTGAGCGCGCTGTGCAGCAAATATGATGCAGTGTGTGCGAAATGTGATGTGCTGGGAAAAAGCCAACGAATGTGCGACAGCAGCAGGATATGTGATACATTTCACTCGAAGAAGAGTGAAAACAGCACAGCTGAAGGGCAAGAACGAACAAGAAACTTACTTAGCACATGCCTTCAACATCTGTGTAACCGAATGCTGGCAGACTTGAACACCACAAGTTCACCTCCAACGTGCTAATGTTTTTCATGCATATTTACATTTTCAACAGAGTTACATACATCGCAGCATGCCGCCACTTCACCTCTAGGGTGCTTGTAAGAAGACAACACAGAGCAGCAGCTTGTAGCGCCAGCTATAGAGAAAGGAAGTGGGTGGGGCTGATTTTTGGAGTGAACACAGCTCAGACACACAGGTTTTTGCAACACGCTCTGGCTGGAAAATAAAGGCTTTCTTAAAGGTCTCAGGGCCCCCGACAGAACGGGCAGCTCGATGCCATTTTTCTTGCACCATGTTTAGCCGTCCCCAGATCACTCCTAAATGGATCTGACGCAGGTATGGCAGAAGAATTTGTAGCTGATTAGTCATGCCCCAATAGGCTTTCAGCGACACAGTTTTCAAATGCTCCCTTTTCAGGTATGGCTGGAGACACCATTAGCTGTCTGCCAGAACTTATGTTAGCAGCAAAAATATAAATGGAGAGTAGCTTGTATATTAGCCTCCTCTTTAGCATCACGGTGCCTTTTCCTGAATTTTTAAGAGTATTATTCTGCTGCGGGAGTGCATCACTCCCAGTATATGGAGAATGAAGTGTTCGTGCAATCCACGGGAAGCACACTGTTTTGTGGTCACGTGCCTGCCAAGCATGAAAGCAGCAAAGAAGCCAACGCACCAATCGGAACCTGTGCAGCTTGCCATTGGCTGCCCTGGATGCACTGCGAGGTCCACGAGGAAGGTGGGCGGAGAGCCACAAACTTAGGCAGGATGCTATATGAACCCAAGACTTAATCCACTCTTCACAAATAGATTATTGCTATAAGTCTACTGATGGGGCAAACTGTGGTTGAGCTCTCCACAAACAGCCAGAAAGTTACTGACAGTAACTTTACACTCATAAATTTGGGCGGAGAGGTCGCCACTCCCTCGTTTGGTGGCACGGAGATGCTTAAGTCAAAATATAGTCTTAGACCTCAACATGTTAAAGGTAAATTCCGTCCATGAGAGCTACACTAGGCATCTTCACCTAAACTTGCTTTTGTGAATAGGGCCAAAGTTCTCTTCTTGGTGCGTTTGGGACTTTGAAAATTAGAATACAATTATGTACAGCTGTTTTGAGAGCCTTCCTTAATTTTGAACGAAGACATTTTGCACATATATAACTGGGGAGTGACCTCTGAGTGAGACAAATTCTAAAATTGGCTTGTTGGGCTAAGCAGAAGGATCTGTTGATATAGCACAGAATGAGACAGTACATGGTTTTGGGATTGATGGGTACTATTTTAGAAATTGATCCTATCCTTAAATATGCATTCAATGCAGAGCATTCAAAGTTCACACAAAGAGTGCCCAGGTTATTTCCACACCAGTCCATCAGATCCAGAAAATCATTGAGATGGCTGCAGGAAAGAGCGCATTTGCTGTATGCTCACAAGGGATGGAAGGAATACTTTACATTGAACACTTAATTCTCAAGCATTATTTCATCAATTTCCACCGAACTATCTTGATTCTTTGGAAACCATCCAAGAACGCTGAGAGACTGTTAACCTTTGCAATAACCTCAGGCAGCAGAAGACCAATAAATTTGATTTTGACACTGCATGCTACTTATAATTCATGAAACCATCCCTGACATTATCCAGAATCCCCCAGTCTCTTGAGGAGTTGTCCTCTTCCTCAAAAGCCCTAACTTTGGTTCCAAATTGATGAATATTTCTACTGAGCATCCTAAGCATAGTGCCGTTTTTAAATGCAGAACACTGTGACAAAAACTTAGTCTTTCATTTTACATATGTGCTCTCTGCGGAAAACACATTTTTCTAACGAGAATTCAGCAATTGCCGGTTGCATATTATATTTAAAGGGTGTATTTGAAATTGCCTCACTCTTACATCCCCGCCAAGCGAGTCTTCTATTGCTATACTATATAGTCAGATGGCCAAAGACAGTGACATGATGAGAAAATGCTTTTATTAAAAATGTCACAATTAGTAACCCAACTCAAGATTCAAGTCAAGAATACACAATTTCCTGAGAAGAGAAGAATTAAATGTATACTGCATGACCGCAGAATGTAAATGATGCTAGTCATCAATCAGAGAATCAAAGTCTAGAAGTTCAAGGGTAGTTTGAGTTCAAAGGGGAAAAAACGTGACACACATCTTGATCTGTCTGTATGAATATTTGTGTTAAGTTCCCTGTTTTGAAGTAATGATTCTTAATGAATTCATGGAACTGAGTTGAACTTCAACATGAATTTGACTTTGGGAAAAGTGACTCAAAAGCGACAGAGTACCCTCGCTGCCAAAGCGAACTTACACCCCCATCTCATTTAGAGTCAAGCATAACTTCAGTAAATAGACCACAGAAGCTACTCCGTCTCCGCTGCCTACATACACCTCCGACAGTCCGACTGTGTAAGGGATGTCGGAGATTTGGCCATGCGTCCGCACAACCTATATAGAGTGGGCAAACACATGGCTAGGTTTTGCTTTCACATACCACCACATGAAATGTGGCAATATGTGAAAGCCAAAACTTTTACATGACCCACAACGCCATTGGAGAAAACTCTCATTGTGAGAGGTACTTTGTTTTTTGTTTTATTTTCAAAAACAATATCCCACTTTGGGATTTTGTTTTTGAAAATTAAAAAAAAGTTCAAAGTTTGTCATGTGGAAGGAGCAATCTATCAAACTTTCAATGCATTTACAGAAACTGCAATTATGGCAGAGTTGGCAGACATCTCTAACTTTGGCTGGGGGAGGCCCTTGCCATGGTGGGAATAAAGTACTCTGCCATGGCAAAGATACATACGCTGTTCTCCAAACTCAAAATCAGGCCCTTAGTTACTTTTGTACCCTCTCAGTATAAAGAAGGAGGAAACCTATCTGGATTGCCAAGCTGTAACTATTTCAGAAATTTTCCTTGTTCCTCAATTAATGCAGATTCCAACAAGCCAAAAATGTGTGGGACACCTTTCACGTTATAATTTTTCAGCTTTATTTGTTTAATCTCATCTCAGGCAGTGCTTAATTTGTGAAAGAGTGCCAGTGCCTGAAGTTCTGCTCAGAAGCCCACAGCCGGTGCAATTAACTGTTGGCGCATGTAACACCAAGGCTGATAGTTGGCTGATAGTTTTAAAACCACCTCATAACTCCTTAATGCACTACAGGACACTCCCCTCTACCTTTATCTCACACCTGCACGTTCCTGCTTACGCCTTTTGTGACTATTTTGCCGTCTTTCTCGTCCTCCATCTGTCGGATCTGTGCAATCTCCCTCTCTTGCGCTCAGGTAGATAAATGATGCTGAAAAATAAATGCCAGTCCCCAAAAATAAAAGTTCGGTGCCCCCACCAGCAACCCCCGGCTCAAATTAAGCACTGATCAGAATTCTAATGTTTGATTTTGGCTTCGGATGGATTGTCTCATTCTCAACTCTGACCACCCTTTTTCAATCTTAGCCTTCTGCAGCCAAGGGGTGAAATTTTAGTGCCAGCAAGCAGATCACATCAAATAAAATATGTTTGTTCGGAAAAAAGAAAAACTAGTCATTAACCTGTAAATTCAAATAATAAAGAAGAAGACATAAAATACAATGTGTCGTTCAACAAATATAATATGGAAAATAAAAAAATAAAAAGGTAACATAAATCAACTGATACATACATTTTTGCTTCTAATTCTAAAACTCTGAAGCAATAATTGGCCAACACAGTAGAATTCATCTTGTAGAATGAATAGATATAAATGGTCATGTCTACACTAAGATATCTAGTTCTCTGTTTTCAATACAACTTACAAAACATAACATAAGCACAGGTGCTTCAACTAGTTTATAGATCATAAAAGCAATATTGCATAAAACGAACATTCGCCTTAACTATTATCCTACGACTTGCTATGGGTGAAAGCAAGCCACACACAAGTAAGTAAATGCATTACATAAATATTTCCAGCTATTATTAAATATTCCTCTTGGGTCAACAAGGTTTTCAACAATAAGTATGAATGTGCTGTAGGTTTTCACCATCTCTTGATTTCCTGGTGTGTCTCGAAGTAGTAATGACATTTGCCCTTAACTTGGCGTTATCATCTGTATTCATAGTGCTAGGGCCAGTAAAATATTCTCAAGATTGACAACGTCAGTGATGATTGCCTGAATGAAGGTAGCACACTCATTGGTTTAAACAGAGTGTCAGGAAAATAATGGAGCCACTGCATTATTACTGTCAACATAGAGCAGGATAACGTATGGGTGCATTACAATTAATGCTGCTGTTTGGTCCCAATAAAGGACGCAGGAATCAATGTTCTTTTCTTTGTTATATTTGGAAGCAAGTATCCCCGATAAACTAGACCCATTTGTAGTAATAGGTAATCACCTCGCACTGTAAAACAGCATAAGGACAATAGACTATCACCAAAATGTTTCCCAAAGCATAAAATGGCTCCATTCATTATAGCCATAAGGGTAAAACATATTAGCAAGTAGCAAACCTAGGATAGATTAGCATTGAGGGACCTTGCATACGAAGAGGTAGCTTGCAGAAAGTGGTCGCACATTGCGCACTGTACTTTGGTGACTGTTTGTGATGCGGCCTATGTACTTTAAGGTCACAGCTAAAAAAGTCCAGTTGCAGGGGGTGCAGGATGACACATCTAATGAATATTAATTAGGCAGGTTGCTATTTGCGATCCCTTACGATTGGCTACAAACATATGGATGTTGCCCTGCAAAGAAGAGCAAACCACTATATCTGGATTTCCATTCCCAAATGGTAAACTTTTTTTTTTTAAGTAGCTCGTGTTCCTTACAGAAACCAGTGCTGCTTTAAAAAATGTTTTCCATCTGAACATCCATTGCAATGGGTTTAGTAAATACAATGCAAAATGTTGTGGTGCCAAACCCTGTGATTTTGAAAATTGCAGGGTTTGCAATTGCAAAATGGCTTTGTATGTCAGGCATCAGATTCAATAACCACATTGCTAAATGTTCACACCATTTGCATGCAGGCCAAATTACACCAAATGGATTGATTAGCAGGCTTCTAGTACAGGGAAACATCCCCTCAGACTTCAGTGTATCAGCTTGCAGATCTTGTACCTATCAGTTGGCACATCTGTTAAGAATACATAGGTGACACACGAGATTGGTATCTCAACTACTATTCAAGATAAAAGCACTGCATGCTCAAAGTAGAGGCGAAAGCGGGTGTGTCTATCGCCACTCCTCTGGAAATGAACACATATTTAAAGATCACATCCAGCGAGTAAATGCAACCATTAAATAGGAATGGTGGAAACGGATCCATGCTTATCCCCCTCAAAGGAAACAAGCATTAGCAAATCCAATAGGTCTCAGCAATGCCCGATCAATTTGCCTTGTCAATGTGAATGTCTTTTAGCCATGCTGTCTAGCAGCACTGCTACTGTTCAGCATGGCTGAAAGTTACTGAAAGCCCAGAATCACAGGATGTTGGGCCAACGCCAAGTCTCTTCACCCCCCATGTTGGTTTTTTTTTTGTCCTTGCCCTCCCAACATAAAAAAGCACTATGACGTGACCTGCGCTGGCCGCGTCATAGCACTTTTTTCAGTGACTTTCAGCCATGCTAAAGAGCAGATGTGCTGCTAGACAACATGGCTACAAGAAATTCACATTGACAAGGCCAATAGCTTGGGCATTGCAGAGATCTATTGGATTTGCCAATGCTTGTTCAGTGTTGACAGGGTCTTGCTGAACAAATGTGGAAGTGATAGTGAGAAACAGTTCTGTAGCTTTGAAGTGAAGTGAGGGTGTAGCGTAATGGCAAGAGCTGCCGACTGGGGAACCAGGTTTGAATCTCGGTGTCGACCCAACAATTTGTGATTCAGGGCAAATCACTTACGCTTCCCCCTGCCTACGACAATGAATGTGTCATTGTGTACTGTAACTGCTGAGCACTTAAAGTGCTCCAATACCATTGGCTCGTGTTTGCACTATGGCAAGACAGAGGACGGAGTGAGCACTCCAATGCCATCGAATCGTGCGAAAAATACAAATAAACAAGTGCTGTTCGGTTTTAACAACTTTTTAAGAAATGCATTGATTTATGTACACTCGCATGCATTTTAGTGGTATGTGTACAAGGAAGACGGCCTGAAAACACAAGCACTCCTATGGAGTGCTTGAAAACAGGAAACAATAGCTTTGCAAACCTGGAGAAGTGTAAGGAGGCATGTACCTGGTACATGCACTACGGGAGGGCCAAACTCAAGAAGGGGGCATGAGGTCCGCATGCCATGATGAATGGCATCAAAGAAAATGAGAGCAGTGCTGAAGTTTACCAATGGTAGGAGATGGGTGGCCGGTAAGCCCACAGATAGAACACAACACATCTTTTTGAGACAGCACCTGCAGTGCCTAGCCAAGACCTAATAAAATGCAGTTCTTTTGTTGAGACGGCCAAATCTAACCAAGACCAACTCAGACCTTCCCACTCACACGGACCCACAGTGTGTGTTACACAATATCGGCTCCCTTCATATGGTCACCGGTGAGGAGCCGATATCACACAGTGGGCACACTACTCGCTGGAAACCCTTGCAGAGAGCAGGTTTCCAGCAAATTGTTTGGAGGTTCTGCTCAGCCGATGTCCTTTACGAGGTGCGAAACCTCCCCAGGACATCAGCGGCAGCGTCAAAAGCATTGTTTTTGGTTTTGGCAGGGCGTGGGGGAGGTCAGAGAGGGGGCTTACAGGCCGTGAAACAGTGAATTTAAAAGTGTCTTGGGATGTGCTCGGCACCCGTCCCCTCCTCATGGTGAAAAAATATCACATATCACAAGTTGGCTGGTATGCAAACTATCAACATGCAAAAAGCTGGGCTGAATACCCTGTTCAGATAACCCAGTTAATAATTTTAACCAATTGACACAGTCAAAGTGGGCTTTATGTCCATGAATGAGAAACTTAGGGACCCAACTTTGGCAGTGGCATATTTGGACCAAAGCAGAAAAAGACTGAGGCATGGCTTGATGGACCCTAAATCTTTACTTACACCTAATTGGACATCCTACAAGAGTGCCTTAAATATAATCTGGTCCTTCAATCTGGTTAAGAACAATTTCCCACAAAACACAGCAGTTGTCTCAAGAAGTGAGATGGGCGATAATATGTTGCATCAACCCAGACTCACTTGAAGATGGGACCATCTCCAGCCCTTGACCATGAAGCCAGAATTTTGGCAGATGTAAAAACCTCATTAAATACCTTGGTTTATAAAGGAGATTAAAAATAAGGCACAAAACTAAACAAATACAACAAAGTGCCAAGAGAGAGGGACTTTATGATTAGGATACTAAATGAATCAGCAGCTTCCCACAGTAAATAGTGTTCCAGGGGATTGTCCACCAGTGTAATATTGCCTAGTGTCTTTGACTAAAAATAATACTGTATAATGTTCACAAACATAAAAACACTGAGAAAGGGGTAAACATCGTCCCCTTGGAGCATTTGCAACAAGGATATTTTTTCGATCAGAATTAGATCCCGTTTTCCAAAACCTGGCAAAGTCATCAATTTTCACAGACTTCTCAGTGTGTGCCAAGTCTCCCTCAGTATCTTTTTTGTCTATGGCCTCATCTGCTTTTATATGTCCTGGTTATCTCTGCCCCTTTCTTCTCTATATATTGCACCTAGTTTGGTTTGGGTCATGTAGAAGTCTCAATAACCCCTGCTTCACCAGCTTACAGGTGACAACAAATCAGCCTTTAAGCATAGCATCATTCTTTGAAAGGACCTTTGAAGCTTGCAGCGTTGTGGTAATACCTGCTGAAGGAGTACTTGTCTCATCAAAGCCGTTCATGGTAGAGAAACGAGCACCAACTACGACTTTTTTACTTATGTTTAAATGATCAGCCAACTCACAATTAGCTGTATGACTGTAGGTACTCACTTGGCTGTGATGCTCAAAAGACTGATTACTTAATTTGCTGCTGGGATCAGACAGAATAGCTGGGATTGTGATTACTTCGACCGTTTCAGTAATAGAAATGTATGTAGATAACAAAAAGTTTCCAAACAAACTAAAAAAGAATTAATAATAGTAGCTATAAGTTCCGCTACACATGTAAATCTAGCATGGGTGTTTCAAGAGAAGCTTTCATTAATAGTGCTTCATCCAGGATCAACCATGATGTTTAGAGACAGCAATTAAGTTGAACCTTAGAGTTCAGAAATGAAGCACGGCTACATCATCTATGGGGACGACCACCACCTTATGCACCTGGTGCCCTCTCCGACTGAACAGAAGTCATGCTACAGCCGTAAGATTGTCAAGTGCAGTTATGCAGTTTGCTTGATTCATGTGGCTACTGTTTCACATATGAGGACATTACTGGCATGATGTACAAGGTGCGGAACAAATATTTGAAAAGTCTATGTATTTACATACTCACCAATTCCAGATAATTGATATCCAAGGAGCTCCCTCACGCAACCCTAATACGCTGATGATTGCTAAACACATGGGTTGATTGGATGTCATAATATCGCATAGAGAAATGCATTCGATATAAATATTGTGTCCCAAATATTATTTAGATTGGTGATTCCATTCATCATCTCACGTTCCCATGGTAAATGAACCGTTCCATAAACAAATAAACGTTTTCTCTGGGACCCTGGTACACAGAGTCAAAGCCAACCTATGCTAACTCACGTACAACTAATGTTAAATATGCAGAACATTGGATCACGTTAAAACAAATCTTAATATTATCTGGATTTTTCAGTTTATTCTAGAGTACGACCTTTTCAAGAGCCCTAAAGTGAGGAAGCAGCAGGCCAACGAAAGTCAAGAGAACAAGTACGCAATTTATAAAACAAGACGTATAGTAGGCGGGACAAAAGTTCCACAATGCAGTTGGGGCAAAATCTACCATGTAAAGTCACCCTGGAACATTTGGATCTCCCTCAGGCATGTCACACGTGTTTGCGAGGCCCAAGTCAACACACTGAAGCAGAGTCACCAAAGGATGAGCTCCTGTTTCAATGTTTTTAAAAAACCAAAGTCCTGCAGGGAAAGATAACATAGAGGTTATCCAGCATCTGGCCTCATCTGCTTTTAGCCGTCCTAGCTACCTCATCAATAATATGGTAAGATTGCTTTAAATTTTACAAATAAATGTTGCAGCATTAGCACGGGGCCCTGAATAAGTGTGGGCCTGGGGAAGAATATCGACCACTCTGACCCGCTTCTGACGAGCCTAAGTACCCACACAAAGTAGGGTGCCTCTTCATCTGGCTAATTGCATGTGGACACCATATGATGATGCGATGCCAAATCATTCATGAGCTTCCTCCTCCTCCAGCCCCATTTCCCCATTGCAAAGCGTCCAGGCACTCGAAGAGCAGTAGTGCTGCACAGCACAAACACATTCAATAAATACATGCTACAGCATTTCTTCACAAGATGGATTAGCGTTACTGCTTTGACTACTCTTATTTGCAAGGAAAATGAATCACAGTACAAGGGATAAAGATTCAAGGGCAGGACCTCAGAGAAGCAAGCCAGGACCCTTATACTCAAGAATAAGCCTTCAATATTCAGAAGCGAGAATTTCCTAGGAGCCAGAACACAACTGGAATAACTGCGGATTGAGCACGATGGAGAAGTGGGAGTGCTTTTGTGACCAGTTTTACCAGGTCATTTTACCTCGAGTGTACGTGTAAAAATTCACAAATACTATCTACCTGCCAATTTTACACTTGTGCCTGATGCGAAGTGAGATGAAACTTCAATCTCTCGTTTTACCCAGACACTTTGCAGCAGTACACACGCTAAATGTAAAAAACGAAGTATTAACATATGCAAACAGGCTCAAAAATCTTTTGAGCAAGTTACACCTCTTTTTTACAGCCAGGTGATATTTAGCACAAAAATGCACCCCTTACTAAGTGGATATGTCACTTGCTTGTGCATCTACATTTAACATATGCCTCTAAATGACCCCCTTAGATAGAAATTACAACTTTCTTAAGAAACTAAGCCTCTGTGTAGAAGATGCCTTTTATGATTGATGGGCCCCGCCGTTTGTGACAGTCAGCATAATGAAATTGAAATGAAATTTGTACTTGTAAAGCGCACCCATACCCCCAAAGGGGTGTCCAGGCGCTGTACGCATACCGCTGTGGAACCCTTCCTGGCTTTTCCCTGTGAAATGTCCACTCCTGGGCACCCCCAGGGTGAAGCCAGGCATCCCAGCGCTGTTGGGGCCGTTGTGGAGATTAAGCAAGCTATTGCCCAGAGTTGGACCCATGATTAGAATAGGCACCGAGGCGAGAATTATCAGGTCCGAGGAAATTGAGCCCAAGACCCACCGAGGCGGGAATTGAACCCTGGTCCCGGGCCAGATCTCTGCATCAGGGTCTGCCGCTCTAACCATTGAGCCACACTTCTCAACAAGCATAGTGGGTTATATGTAACTATTTCTTCGCAGAAGACTTTCAGGACGTATGCAGCCTGGGGCAGCATATATTGCATCGCCGCATGGCGATCAATACAGATTCATTCCTTGCTGAAAATCACATGCTCAGGTGATGAAACCCTTTGGTGCCCAAGCAGGAAGTTCCATCATTTCAGGTTAAGGAGATAATGGGTCATATATTTGCTTCAACTTAATCTCCAATCAAATCATTTTGCTTGCCAACAGCCCTAATCTTAGGCTGCATTATAAATTGTATTTTGCCACCAGGAGAATCTTGTCATCTGGAAAGAGCTGGACACTGAATTATAGTCCTGGAAAAGTGAAGGGGCTCCCGACGCTTGGATCCTAGGAACATAAGTGACTTGTATTAAACTAAGATTACATCAGATTTTATTGGCTGACCAATGAGGGGTGCAGAATTCGTCAACTGGTCAGAGAGCTAGGTCTGCACGCGGAGGAGGAATAGATGTTTTAGGCAGATCATGCTCGATAGGACGGCTCCCCGTGTTCCAATACCAGGCAGAAAATGGATTTATTGAAGCTTTAAAGGCTCAATTATGCCAGTAACATCAATATCACTCCTTTTGCACTAGAATATGCGGACAAATGGCCGATCAGTGTAATTTCAGAATTTTACGACTGGATATGTAAATACAGGCAAGTCAGCATGGCAAAGGAATGATTTTTCTTCTGTTTTTGTGTTATCCTTATAGAGATGTGTGATATCCATAGCTTTAAAGGTAAAGTAAAATAATAAGAATATGTAATACGTTGATTCAATAATAATGTCCTGATACAATTCCTGACAAGGGGTCTGCAGCACTAAAAGTATTAATTGTCTGTCGCGACAAGTCGGGTTGTCGCGTCCCCTACGACAGCCAGCAGCCATTCTCCAGGACGAATCTGTCACAGGTCTGCACCTGAGCCTCCTTCTGTGTCCCAGGGAGAGGATAATCCTGGAGCCGGCGGTGTGGTCTGAACCGAAGAGCAGCATGCGTCAAGTGGCTCCAGGAGGGCACTATTTCTGGAGAAGCATTTTTGCGAAAACCATGAAATGCTCAGCAGATTCCCAAAGACGGTATTTGGAGCTTTTTATAACACCTAAACAAAAGCAATGTTTTTGCAGCTACTCAGTACTCAGATTTGATCAAATATGTTCCAGTTCCTTTACCAAAGATTGACAGGTCTCCAACGTCAGCATCAGCTCCCTAGACCATCTAGTATTGACGCGCCTCTGAAGGAAATCTCCTACCACAGCTGTCTGGGCAATTTTCACCTACATGGTCCGTCCTCAGCTGTATTTGTAACCACTCATTTTATTTATACTTCATTGGGTCACCTTGTTTGATTTTCCAACGAATCCTTGGTGTGATGGTCATGCAAGAGATCGACTCCTCCCTGTGCCACGTGGCCCTCGAAGTGCTAGCAGAACACAAGCTGGTGTCATCGGGAATACTGCGACCAGCTGCAGTAGGCTTCAGCACTGGAGAGAAGAGGGCACTTTTGTGGCCATCTCACCTCCCTCCTTGGTACAGCAGTGGTACTGAAGGAAGGAGGACTCTATTATCTCTACCTTGGTGTGCTGCCCTGCAAACTTCCCGCTTGTGGATTGCAGCAGGCCCATGACCCGCTTAAATAAATGCACTAGACAGTCACCAAATGTGAGGGATGCACCAGGAATGTTTTGAAAATAAAAAGAAAAGAAAACCACAACAGACTCCCGAGGGAATATCAGACCATCCTACAATCTCAGCCTCCCGCTCACAATGGTAATCCACGTGCGGGTCAAGTTGGATTATGGGATAAGAGTAGGCCAGAGAAAGAGCCTAGTCAAGTGTGATTAGTGCTTTATAAATGGAGTCTGCGTCTCCCCATTTGAGAATGGACTCGCTCTCGATTCTTCCCCAGGCGAGCCTTGACTCCTAGGAACCATGGTAACACTGTACATTTCTGAAACCTTAAGCAAGTGCCAGATCGGGCCTTCTAACCAGACAAATGCTTCTGAGCCCCAAGAGCTGGATGACAAGGGACGCTTTACTGCAAAGTGATTGCTCTCATGGCAATGCTCAAAAGAAGGAGGTAGCCCTGCTCACGAAGGCTCTCACCGAATGTCACACGCTACTATTATAGTAAAGTGGTGCTCCAGGACAAAGGTTGGCTACCATACAACCTCAGGACAAAAACCCCAATGTCGGGGTAAACAATCAATTTCCCGAAGAAACAATAGTTTAGGTATTCTGCAGAATACCTGAACTATTGATACTTCAGAAATTTGATAACTGACTTGTTTGAGTGCTCAGGACTCTCTCTGTGTTTATGCTCTCATAGCAAGATCCCCACGGTCGTCACATACCCAGCAAACATTAAGATACTATCGGCCTATAGTGAATTCTCTCATTGTTCCCAGACGCCCAGGCACATTTGTTTCCTGAAAACAGATTGAACACCTTCAGCTCAGGTACCTGATGATATAAATATTAAATGACTGTTCAACAGCATTGCCTATGACATCAACTTGCAGTGAGAATTATTCTCTTAGATAGGGCTTGGTCCATGTCTAATATGGGATTAGAGACAACTTCTTTGCTTAAAGTATAGATATAATTTACTGAAAAAAAGGTGACTATAACACTAGAGACACAGTTAGTCCCATTTTGCGCCCTTGCAACTCACTTTTGGCAGTGGCAACAAGTTGGTCGCCTGTGAATTTCTGTCAATAGCAATCAACCCCACATAACATCTTGGTTAATAGTGAAACTCTGAGTCACAATGACAAGTCAATAGCACTCTTATCACGGCAAGGACGAGTTGAACTACAAGAGATTAATATGAAACCAAAGAGGAGGGAGGGAAGGCAAGTAAACAAGCTAGCAGATGGCATGCCTAAATAACAATGCTTGAGTAAATAAAATTAGATGAAAAAATGGGGATTCGAAAATGGCTACGATTATTAATAGTATTTCGAGTAGGCCAGGCTGACCAGTGAATATTTAACATTTTCCAAATTAAAGACTGACACAATCAATCCGAGCAGTGAATGTGATTTCATTTTGATGAGCTGATGAAATGGTCGACTCTGATCAGATGAGGCAACCAAGTGCAGTCGCTTTATGTTGTTTTGCTTATTTGATAAAAATATTCAGTACATATTAAGTGCCACATAACTCCTTGGAGAGGCTTTCAATCAATCAATCAGGGGTTTGTTAAAGCGCGACTACTCACCCGTAAGGGTCTCAAGGCGCTAGGCTTTAAGGAACATAGTGGCACAACCAGGGTCGGACTGGGAACCCAAAGCAGCCCTGGCAAATTTTTTCAGACCAGTCCCCATACGGTGCATAGCGATCGAGGGCAGCGAGCCTGCTTGACCACTACAATGGGGTTTGGAGGGGTTCTCCCCCTAGAAAACTTTGAAGAAAATGGCAAAAATTGTGCATTCGACAACACATTTTCCATTAAATATTCAATTGTATTAGTTTTTAAAGAATAGTAAATGATGACCTTACAGTGCACCAGGATACTGCAACCTTTATTGGGGCTCTTCAATGATTCCCCCACTATCACCCTTCAACAGTGCCTCTCATCTGTCCATAGCACAAACTCAGGATTCAGAATGTAACACAGTGGTTGCGGTTGACTTTACTAATAAGAATGTATTTCTACCTAAAAAAACACTTTGTAGCAAAATTAGGATAACAAAATTATGGGACAAAAAAATAACTTTCTAACCTAGATTACAAATGTAACTTATGAACTGTACAGTAACAAAATGATCTTTGTGACAAAAGCAGTAACCCCTGAGCTATACACATAAAATACTGTTCTGTGATCTGCATAGTACATGCTCTTTGCAGCAGTCACATTAACCCTCTGTGCTACCTTAGATGTGTCAAAACTGCCACTAGAAAAAACTCCAATCTCTCTCCAGCAGGTACATTGATCACCAGAGTTTGTGTTGGCACTTTTATTGTTACCCGATTACTGTTGGATATACAAGGAACTCTGCAGTGATTTTAAAATTGCTGAACTCCTACAAAACCAGCCCCCAGTAACAAAAGCAGCCCCTCGCCACCCACCCTTCCAAATTCCCAGGAAAATGCCCTGGCCTTGGGCACAACCAAAACACACAGTGACAATAACCAAACTGCTTAGGGGTTGCTTTTGCGTAATCTCTTAGGTAGTCCATTCCACATCGCGTAGAAAAAAGTTGTTGATAAAGCTAGGTAAATCAATTGAGAATGAATGCTTATTTATTCTGTTTTGCCCGCTTAAGTACTATAACATGGCCCGAAGATATGATCAGCTGTAACTCATAGTGGCTGCAAACAAAAACAAGCATTGGCATAGCCAATAGGTCTCGCCTTTGGGACCTTATAAGTGTTTAGTTATCCAGCACAATATCCTTGGTGCAACATCATCAAGTGTTGCATGGCTAAACACTTATAAGGTCCCAAAGGCGAGACCTTGTTCCGTGTCAATACCAATTTATAGAGACCCACTGTACGCAGACACCGTTGGCTGCAGGCTTCAGAGTGGAATCTGCAGATCTGTTGTTAGTGAAGAGTAAACACCAAGTGATGCCCTTCCATATAAGGAGTGCGCACGTTACGTCAGTTTTATAAATACAACCGCCGCTGACGTAGTGTACATCACTTGCCAATCATAGTGTATGTGCGTGTCTGCTTGTTGTATATGTGTGTGAGTACTTTCATGTTTATGTACATACACATAATAGGTGCGTGCTCACATATGTTGGTATGTGATAGATGTATACGGATATGTGTATTTATATATCTACATCTATATATATATATTTATATATATATATATGCACACATACATATTCACAAACATATATTGACATGAATGTTTGTGTGTGTGTACATATACCCATATGTATTTATGTCACATATTTGTATGTTTCTAAAATATGTACGGTGCACTAACATTGTGCATAAAAGACGTGTGTTTGCATAAAGACGTGTGTTTGCATTCTATTTTAGTACATTACGTGTAGCCATGTACACGCACACACACATAGTTTGATGAGCGCCATATACTGACAGATGCTAAGCTATAAATGAATGTAAAAAAACGAAGCATCGCATTTAAACGATATTTACAGGGGCTTATTAACATATACGCAGAAGCGTCGAATCGAACAATAAGAATGATCGGGAAAACACGGATGGCCAAATAAATGTTTTGTACCACATTAATTGAAGCCATGCAAGGAAACATCTTCAAATCAGCAAACTGTTTAATGTTCCTGTCCTCAGCTCCTTAATAACAAACTGTGGACCAAAAGCGCTCATCTTCAGCAAGAGCGGCCTCGGCAGTATATGAACAATATATCGCTTAGTTTGCGGCAGTGTGTCCTTCGTGTGCGTGTGTTCACGAGATACAAGGACGTTCGCTCTGTTTACTTCTCTGGGTTTGAGGGTTTGCGCGAGCACTGTGCCCTATTTTTTTATTCCCGCCTTTGATGCGTTGGTAACATTTAATTTATTGGCGCCTATTAATTTTTAACCACAGAGAACTGCGGACGGAGTCGTGGAGAACGTTCGGGCTCAAAGGCTCCGCAGAGACAACCACAGGGGTGCGCCACACACTCTTTCAGCCTTTCAGCTGCTTCAGAAGGCGAAGCTTTTCCGGTAAACACTGGAACATGCTCACCTGAAGTAGTGAGGCAGGGTACGGGATGTGGAGTTTGGGAACTCAGGAACCACCCGTTCGATTTTGGTGTCAGCTAAACATCTTGTGATTCTGGGCAAATCACTTAATCTCCACGTGCCTAAAACCCTTGTTTAATGTATCTGGTGCTCACGCTCCAATACCCCCGGGACCAGTTCGCTCAATATAAAACTACAAAAATGAACTAAAAATGGGATCAATACATTCAGTGCTGCCCATGTTTTTTAGTACCTTCTCTGCTTCCGTTGAGACGTGTAGAAATAGTCACCAGTGCGTAGCCACGGGACCCCATGTGCAAAGGAAACCTAGAATATGCGCGAAAAGTGGCCAATCGCCAGGGAAACTCCGGCGAAATATATGGAGAGTGTATGTGATAAAAGAAGGAGGAAACTGCAGCCCTTTTTATCCAGCCTGTGAATAGTATCATAACATACAGCACGCATCATTTTGTCGTTCATTTGCGCTAAGAGTAGGGATTGGCTCAATTTGGGAACTGTATAAACTGAAAGTGCTCAATTTGGGCAATATAAAAAATGAAATGAAAAAAAAGATCACTAACTGAACTAGGAAGAACTGATTATTGACTAATTCACTAACATTCCCGTCGGACTACCTAAATGTTTCACTCACTCCCTCCCTCATCCCGCTGCTCACAATTCCCCTGTTCACATATTCCGATGCACATTATTTTGCCAGGGATCGCAGAATCCTTATAATACAACGAACAAACTGGTGTCGGTATTAGTGTCCCAAATAAAATGATAATTTTAAGAAAAGTTACAACAAAAGAAAAACTCAAGAAGCCCAGTGTGTTTAGTGTCAAAAATCGTAATACTGATTTAGACACCCAAGTACGCTTTTTGGTATGTCACAAACCAATCCACTTCTCCGAATCCTAGATAGGGTAGCAATATTATAGTCACACACCAAGCAGGTTATATTCACTTTGCTTCATTCTTTCACCTCTTTAAAGCGCATGTCCACGTTTTAAAATCATTAGGCAACTTGTGCTGGGGCTTGATCGGGACACACGTGAACTGTGAGGCACAATCACCAGTATACGACCAGTCAGCAGCCTCTCCGGTCTCTGCAGAAAGGAGAGGCGAGGGCGGGCGTCAGCGGGGTTTGCTTAA
This sequence comes from Calotriton arnoldi, assembly GCA_963921515.1. Taxonomy (NCBI): domain Eukaryota; kingdom Metazoa; phylum Chordata; class Amphibia; order Caudata; family Salamandridae; genus Calotriton; species Calotriton arnoldi. Next base: position 26,606 of record CAWUFW010020219.1, on the reverse strand, counting down.
CGAAGCCTCCTGGGATCTCCTCACCAAAGCACCGACACCCCTTCCTGCATCTCACCCTACAACGTGCCTGCAGCGCAGAGTGTACCTGTCGAGGATCAGACGGACTGTCTGCTTCATCTCACCTCGCAGGAAAACAAAGCATCCACTGCAAGTGTGTCTGTACACAGAGGGCCCGGGCTCATCAATCAATAGCACGTTCGAGCCAGCTGAGGAAGTGCCTTGAAGTGACGAGTACATGCTACGCTCGCGCACTCACGCGCCCTCTCTGATGTGACGTCCGCGATAACGCGACTGGGGTACACGCCGAAATGTCCGGAGCTGTGTGCGAGCGCGAGGTGAGATTTCAAAAGCCCTAACATAAAGTCTTCGCAGCGCTGTTACAGGCTTGACGTAGGGGGAGGGGGGGAGTGCGGCCGAGAGCAGGCAGCGTTTCCCTTGCGGGAGCGAGCGCAATAATTGCTAACATATGGCGCCGCTCGCTCCCGCAAGGAAATCGCCAAACGTGCACGCGTTGCATTGAAAGCAATGCAACGCGTGCACGTTTTTGCCTGCAAAGCTGAATCGATTTCAAGAGGTCTCTTTCCTAAGCAGCGCATGCGCGCTGAGTAGGCGAGACCTAACAAGGGACACCCTACTCACTCGGAACCAGGGTAAATTGTATGTAACAGAAACAATGGTTCCTGCGGAAAAAGTACTGCTCTATGTTAATAATACTATGCACAATCGCAATGATTACGGGTTACGTAGATGTCAGAAGGAAAGGAGACCAAGAACACCTCCGTTTTGTATTTCCAATAAATCTTTTATATTCTTAAAGAGTATAAAAATATATACAAACAGAAAAGGATACATTTACAGTAGTGCTTAGTGTCCCCAGTGTAAATGGAACCAAAAAACAAAAACTAGTGAGTTTGTGACAAATATAACTTGGTTTCCATAAGTTTAAAAGGCGACCATCTATAGTTTTCCAATAAACACAGCCACTGTATACAATAATCAGAGCTAGAAAATGGTTCGCTTTACATAGTTGTCGACGTCGTTTCGACCCTTCATAAGGAATAGGGTCTCTTCAGAACCTATGGATGTAGGGACATCTGAAAAGGGGTTTACGCAGCCATGTGAGAAGTGTGAAACACCGGTTGAGTGAAAAAAAGAGAGAAATAAAGAGATACTCACACGGGACCCAGCCGGGTACCCAGTGTGAGAGAAGGGGTGAAGGGCTGGCAAACACTGATACGCACAGTAGGGCAAATGCCACCGTATAAAAGCAGACTTTCTTTTTAATCTTGGCCTGTTGTGGGTGTAAGGATTCTTTCAAAGCAAAGGCCTAAAGCCAGAGCAGACGGCCTGTGTGGATCCTGCGTAGCTGAGGCATGCATTCCCAGTACCGCTGATTAATTGAAAAGAATATATCTTGACCTGACGGGACGACCGAGTACCCACGTCTTACAACATAAGCTGGAGCAACCGCCCCGCCTATGCTTTAGGCCTTCGCCTTGAAAGAGTCCTTACACCCACAGCAGGCCACACACAGACTCTGTATAGTCCTGAAGAAGACCCCCCCACAGACGATAACATTAGCACACTATTGTCCAGGGGTCGAAACGTCGACGTATACTATCAAGTGTTAATGATCACCCACAACAATTGAGAATAACTAGACTATTTGCTAGTTGGGTTGAATCACGTCTATACCTCGCACTGTGTTTAAATGTGTGTCTTCAATATATGTTCATTCGTTATGTATATATTGTGTTGTGATATGTAAATATTTTTGTTCTCACTTCCACGTCACCAATTTAAGTGTAATTGTATAGTGTATATATCTGTGTGTGCATATATTTGTTGTTTTCTCATTTTTGAGTACACAATTTCTAGCAATTTGCTATAAAATCCTATACTGACTCAGAAGTATAGGAGTTTCTTTTGTTTGGACTTAATTTTGATATTTCTCATTGAATGCTAGTCTCATCTTGATAGAGGGACCAATTGCACAAATAAATTATACGCTTTCTAAAGCTAATAGGTGGCAGAACCACTGTTCACTTAATGTGGTAATTTTGCAATCACATGTTCAAATGCCATTTTTTTGCATCAGAAGGTGTAAAAATATTTCCTTCTGATCATTACCTGCAAATGTTCGGCCAATAGTGGTGCATAATTGCTCAGCACAGGTGCAAATTTATGTGATCTGTTTGTGGGTATTATTTAAGGTTAAAAAAACAACATGTAATCTTGCAGGGTTGTACCTGTCATAATGCAATGTTATGTTAGGTGCATTTGCATTGTGCATTTCTCCCATTTGTATGATTCTGCAGTGCTTTCAGAGTCTGAAAGCCCTTTAATAGTCTGGGACTCTTGTGGACCACATTCAAGGTGGTCTTTGAACACTGTGTTTGGCATAGTTTATGAATGCATTATATTGGCTAGTGTATATAACTCTCTGATGTATGATTTAGCACTGGTTCATATTGGACAGTTTCTGGGTACTTCTTGCCATGGGTCTCAATAATGCTCTACGAATATGCATTATATAATAGTATAATACGTAGAATTCTGAAATCCACTTATAAATGGCAGTCTCTCACTTCTTCATAATCAGTGACTTGTGACGCACCCAGTCGCCAATTATATAGAAAAGATGTCAGAACTCCACTATTATAAGATATTACAGTTGAGTCCTGACAACAAAATGCCTGCTGCCAGAGCCAACAGCCAGTGGCGGCTCGCATAGGGCGTGCTGCGGGCGGTGGGGCGGGGGATGGGCAGGGTGGTAATAAACTCGGACATATGACGGAACGGAGGAACGTAATAATTACTTTCCTCCGTTCCGTCGTATGTCCGAGTTTACTACCCCCCCACCCTGCCCCTCCCCTGCCCCACCTCACCGCCCCGCATCACGCCCTATGCGAGCCGCCACTGCCAACAGCTGAGGTGAAAGGCAGGTCAGATCATGGAGCTTAAGCAACTGTTTGAAGCAACAGAAATGGAACATTGCTTTTATTCTTCCGCTCTATTTTAATTGCTTACAATGACGATTTGCCACTAATATTTAAACAGGTTTTTGATGGGTTTAATTTTGCACTAGATGTTTTATTTGTATCCTTCATGTTTGCAAACAGGTTCTTTCTTTCATATGAAAGAGCTACACACCAAGGTTTTAAGTACTTTATGGGAAAGGTGATGGTGTGATCATGTATTATACAGGATAAAGTACCCCCTGGTGTACATAAGGATATTGCAAGTCACCTCGGAGTTCCAAAAGCTTTAAAGGATCTCAGCCTTTGGCCTTGTTCCTCTATATGGTTATTGAACTCTTCAGTGATTTGCAATATCCTTATAATGTATGGCAGAGGTACTATAATCGTTCTGCGTTTCCAGTAATATTTTACTACAATCACTGGAGCGGAATTTGAGCTTTTGGAAACGTCTTTTATTTCAAGCACAGGAATTAAGGCTGTTTGTGAAGTTGCACACAAGCGTTGTTTCTGGGACGCAGATACGTGTCCCAGCGGTCAGGAAGCATCATGAAAGCGTCCTTGCTCGCCAGAGATGAGAGATGGTGTGAGCGTAGAGGAGATTCCTCTTTTGCTAAACCCTGGGCAAGCCGCGAGCGCAGCAGACTGAATCGGAGCCCAGCCGTCGCGCGCAGACGAGCCTCCCTCCAGCATCCTTTCATACACTAGTCTGTCTGAATCGATTGTCGATTATTATGGCAGCCTTCAGCGCGCGAGCCTGTCATTCTTCAGCCGCGGGTCTTTTTCCCAGTCTGAAATAAGAAACTCGTTTAAACAAAAAGAAGTGTGAGGGAAACATGTTGAAATAGAAAGGTTTTTTTTACCCGGCTCAGAAACACAAAGCAGCGCTCGCTCGCTCCTGCATGGTCTACTGCAGGTGAGACCCTCCAGCGCGCATTTAGGCAGCTTTGGTTCATTATTTTAATTTCTGGGATAATGCAAGGGGTGCACCCGGCAGGGCACCCAGAGGCGGAGTTTACAAATATCACGAGACGTCATCTGAGGGCAAGGCACACAAAAACAATCGCACACCCAATGTTCGTTTACACGTGTAATTCTGTAGGGGCGGTGGAATAACATGGAGGCACGCGGACATGCATTGCTTTGAACCCGTACACACTTGCAACCCTGCAAACACGAATTATAATTGTGTGATGCTGAAGCCTGCTTGTACACCCCCACAACCCTGGTCTGTCAGTATATTCCGCTCGCAGAGCAGCTGCGTCTGATCTGTTTTTATAGTTTGGTCCACTGCCCAGAAAAGAGATTATTTTCATACTTCAATCACAGTGGCAGATTTGCTTTTCGTCGAGCTCTCGCGCCATATGCACGCCGGGGAAGCAATGCCAGAGAAGGAACTGTGTTGGGAGCTCTGTGCCGCCTGCGAAGAGCAGGAGCGGAGGCGAGGGATGCACTGGAATGCGGCGCAGAGGCAGGGTGCCCGCCGCCCTCACCTCCGCGTGCGACTCTCGTGTGCGTGAAACAATTGTTCTAAGCAGTCTAGCCCTGTCTTTGAAAGTGGAAAATGTCGTTCTGATACTGTGTAGCAATATTTGTCTCTGAGACTTTGGATATGGGCCAAAAGTTGAAAGCTGGGGAGAGAACCCTCGGAGCGCCCTGGGTGCAGCCGGCCTGCGCGCGTATTATGGCTCAGACGGGTACACTAGAGGGAGGTATGGTGGAGCCCATGTCCCAGCTCTATTTGTCCTAGTCCCGTGTGCCCCATCACCACAGACGTGGGCTGTTGATCCGTGCCAGGGGCGTCACGTGAAGAAAAACAACTCACCGTGCAACAAGCATACACACACGCACACTTTCCACATAATCTTCCTTTGTAGGTGGCTCCTCCAGTTTCATCTGTGGCCCAATGCGCACCCCCAAACCAAAAAAATCCCTCCTCGAGACGGCACTGGGTACTTACAGTGGCACCAGCCCAGGTGGCAGCACCAGTGCAGGCGGAAGCACTTCCCGTGGCTGTGCGTGGCACACATGGAGAGCCCGTCGCAGGGCTGGAAGTCCGGCCGCCCGGCGCAGCTGCGGGCCAGAGCCTGCGCCTCGTCCACTTTGTCACTCTTGGGCGCCTTCAAGGCGGCCGCGGCCGTCATCCTCCTGGCGGTGAGGCGAGCGGGGATCCGCTCCCGGGAGATGTGGGGCAGCACAATCACCGCCTGAAGGCGGCCGGTGGTCCTTCCTCTCTGTCCTGGAACAGAGGGGGTTCGAGAGATCCTTTCAGAGCCCAGCTGATAGGCGATCCCTCCCCTAAGAGCCAAGTGAGGGCTGCAGGATGGGCAAGGTCTGCACCAAAAGAACCTCTTCAGGAGGAACGAGTCTTTTCCCAGGAGGGAGCCCTGGGCGTGGGCAGGTGGGCGACGGCCCGCTCCAGGGAGCCCAGAGGGGTGGGCGGGGTCCTCCCTCGGATAGTAAAGTGAGGCGGACGGGGTCCTCCTCTTTCACGGTCACGGGGAAGCTGCGAAGCTGGCAGCTCTGTCACTGACAGCAGATGAGGCAAGCAGAGCCCACCCTCCGGAGATGGCATCAGATGAGGCGGACACTTGGGGACCCCAAGCGCCGGATGTCAGCCGAGGCTCTGGACCCGCCCCAGGATGGGAGCCGCCCGCTACCCACCCACTGCTCTGGAACCCGACACGCCATGGCCGGTCTGCTCAGCCCACTAGCTCGCTTCCCTGTCTGTTCAACCAGCCTCTGTGACAAGCACTGGCGCCCCTCCCACAGCCACGAGACTGTCAGATCGGTCCGGGTCTGCGTGACCTCTAGGGAATATCCATTGCTTGAGCATTGCGGCTGAGCCTAACAGGGCGTGAACACCCCCAAACATGTGCATCAGTCCTGTGGCCCCTACATCTCACAGAGCCTGGGTGGAATTTCACACCCAAGCCTGACTGGAACTCAGCACCACTTCACCAACCCCCTTAACCAGCCTGAGAGTGGGGAACCCGACACCCACAGAGCGTGATTATGGGGAACCCTAGGACTGACGTGCACCCCTCCCCTCCGGAGTTTATAACACCCCACACATCAGGACAGTGATACAATCGTACCCTCGGCCACCCGCCCCCGTGCCCTCCTCTAAGAACTGACTGGTACTCTGAGCCGCCGTGAGCCCAACTCCCACTTTACTCCTGAGTGTCTCGGAGTTTGTCTGAAACCTCACACCCACTGGGACCTTAATCTTGTCGAGAACCCCTACACCTTCCTGAGTCTGCAGGGACCTACACCCCGAGTCTGAAGGGAACCTCGCCCCTGGGTCTGAAAAGGAAGCACGCTTCCCCAGAGCCTGACCTTGAGCTACGCTCATCTAACCCTGACGCAAACCTTAACCCACATCCAGAGGCACTGATAGGGCCGGGCAGATGAGTCAACTGTAACTCTCTGTGAGCAGCACCAACGTCCCTCAAATGCCCCGAGCAGAGTTCACGTGCTGCAAAGAGGGTTATTTACATTGTCAACTGTTTGCTCCTCCATTGCCATATTCGATGATCAACATAATACCCAGGTTAGTGCGCTGCACTCCCTTTCTCGCTCCTGCCCGGAATGGATTTTCTAAACTTGGACCGATTACTGTCCGGAGCAGAGGAAGCTAGAGTAAGGCCACAAAAAACAGGCAGATCACAGGAAGGACATTCTGGGTCCATGCTTATGCGTGGGAAATTACCAGTTAACACCTTACGAACAAAACGTAAGTGCAATGTACTGATGGTCCACGTTTAGGGGCTTGGCTTTAGGCATTCTGGAATGGAGGATGGTCACTGACGAGGCGGCACAAGTATTATCCATGGAGTGAGCAGGTCCAAACCTAAGTCATACGTAATTACTTCCTATCGCCCTACTTGTTTCCATTTCAGTATGATTTGGACAAGACATTATGCTGTAGGAAATACTCGTTAACAGTCGCATTGGTTCATCGAGACCCCGTGTTGATTGATGGCAGGTGAACACATGTGAGATTGGCCAAGTGGATGGATGAGTGAGTGCATGGCTGGATTTGAATGCATGAATAGAAGAATAGTCGAGAGACTAGGGCACAGTTCTACGAAAAATTTGCATATGGCAGTACAGCAATTAAAGTTACTGCGATGTGTTGCGGGAAACGGAGAGAGCGGCCAGCGCTCTATCTACTAAGTTTTGGCGCTGTTTTGCTCTCTCCCTGCGCTGGCGCTCTTTTGGGTGACCTGTGCCAGGGCACACACCCTTGCGCAATACAGCAAGGGCGTGTGAGTTCTGTACAGAATAATTTTTGTACTAGAAGAGGACCAGTCCAATAAAAAATAACTATCCCTTAAAACTTTTCCTCCTTTGTATTTGTGCTATACAATGCAAGACGCATGCAAAGTAGGAAAAACAAGGAGAAATAAAGTATTTCTCCTTGTTACGCCTGCCTGGAGGAGGCATAATATTTTGGTGCTAATCACTGTCTATGAATGTTTGTAGATAAGGATTTGCAACAAAAACCATGGGTGGTTGCGTGGGAACACCCATGCACCACACATGGAACGCAGCGTTCAGCTTTGTGTTACGTTGGGAAACTATCCAATGCAAATCCTGAATTGCGTTACATAGTAAATCACAGCTTAACACGTTGCATCAGGTTTGCGTTACAAAAGTAATGCAAACCTGGCGCACAGTGTTAATAAATCTGGGCTTAAGTGAATAGACAAGTAAGTGCATGGATGGGTAAGCAGTAGTGACAGCAGGGTATTGCATCTCCTGCTACAAATGGGACGGCGGCTTTCTCAGCACCATGCACTTGTCCACCCATGCACTCACCCATATTCATTTATGAGTGCACTCAGTCATTTATCAGTCACTTATTCACCTATACACTCGCTCATCCATCCATTCACCTACCTATTGCCTCATTATCAGAATTTCATATTGAAACGCAAAATGGGGTCATTGGCAAGACTGAGCATATTTTTTTCATATGGCGCTCGATTAGAATCAGTCAGAAAAATGACCCACGTGACAATCCACTCAGATATAATGTTGCAATTGAGCTAGAAAGTTCCTTGTTTTTATCTATCGGCAGGTGACTGAAAATGAACTGCGTCACACTTTTCGAATGGAAGTTAGTGAAAAATGATTCTAAAGATGGCAAAAAATGGAGTTGCATTGCATGTACCATCCTGGAAAATGGGATGTGTTCTAGTCATGGCTATGTATACCTTCAAGATGGCCCCACACTTTGCATTTATGCATCCCATAAAGGAGAACCACGTTTTGCCATTCACAACTGGACAGAGAGCTGCAATTCAACCACTTGCAGATCATTTTGTGGAGGTGAGTGTGTCTGATCTCTTGCATTAAATGATATTGATGTGTAAAAAAACTTTGGGCTTTATTTAAAGTTTGTCTGACAGGGTATTCCGTCGAAATGTCGCAGATGTCCCATTCTCTCTAGTTACAGTGTCTGCACTTTTAATAGGGTATGGGAACGTCTGACGCATTTTGTACAAAGTGCTCTGTCTGCCAAATTGTAAATAAGGCTTCTTCAATTAAATTAGTGATGCTCACCACCCTAGTTAGAAAAAAGTATGAGCATTAATGGGGTTTCGCCTGAATGCGTCTTAAGCAGGTAATCCTGGATCACCTGGTTGCATGTGCTGACTGAGGGGCCGATTCCGATTCGGGCCGGAAATCTCCCCGACCGAGCCGGACCCGGAGAGATTTCCGACCGAATCGGACCCTAGCAGTCCGACCGAACGAGTACGATGCGCACGTATGCTATCGGACTCGATTCGGTCGGACTCCCATTGAAGTCAATGGGAGCCAGTCGTACGACGCGTACACGGGCTCCCATTGACTCAATGGGCATGACGTGAACAAGGGCGCCCCCTACAGCGTGTTCGCGTCAATGCGGGTCGCACCGTACATGCACGTGTAGGGGGGACCCATGTGTCCCCCCTGTGTGCGACTCGCACGCCTACGCTTCCAGGGGGGTCCGACACGGACCCCCAAAGTGCGGCTCCGACAGCTCCTTGGAGCCGGGCTGCGCGAGTCGGTCGGAGCGGTCGAGGTGCGCATCGTACTTACCCGGCCGGGGAACGTCTCCATTGCGAGGTGCGCGTCGTCCACGTGCGAGTCGGTCGGAGCGGTCGGGTCCTGCGAACGAGTCGGTCGGAGATTTCGCGAGCGCACGCATCGTACTCGCTCGCCCGGACGCGCGTACGACTCGGTCGGGAAATAGGGCTCCGAATCGGATCCGGTTAAGCCGAATCCGATTCGGTGCCCTACCGGCCGAGATCAGAATCGGCCCCCGAGTCTGAAAAAGAGACAGTGTTGGTGACCAGATTAGAGCTCAAATGCAGATCTCCTCCTTAATGTATATATGCTCAGTGTCTCACAGTTCAGTAGTTTTTGTTCCCATACAATTCAGTTGCTCAGTTCTTAGCACCCGCAGTGGAATAATCCTTTCAGACAGTCGCTTTGCACAGTGGCGTAACGAAACTTGAGGGGGCCCCCCTGCAAAGAATATGGAGGGGGCCCCCCACGCTCCAGATTCAGTCAGGAGCTCTCAGGTCAGGGGCCTGCTGCGCATGCACCAGTGGCGGCTGGTGGATCCTAAAAGTGGTGGAACGAAAAGCTGAGATCCAAGTTGAAGGAGCAAGTGAGTACAGCAAGCACACCAAAGTGAAAGAGGAGTGTTCGGGGTTGGCCTTCCCAAGTGGGCCCTTTAACCACTCAAATTTCAGCTTTAAATAAATTCAGTCATTTGTCTCCAAAACATCAGCTTGTCGGTTTATGAAAGCAGACACGTTTTGCTATTAAATACTAGCTTTGCATTCTTGAAAAATAATTTAAATTGCCTAAATCAAGAAGTTATCTTTTTTGTGAAAAAGTTCAATTATTGTCATGAACCACTGCAACACATGAATAGATTCTGCCTTGAATATCTAAACGGACTTACTATTATGCCAGGGCCCGCATTTTACCCGGTTTGGGCACCATTATACCATGGGTGAGCACATTGGGCCGATATGTACCACCATTATGGCAGGGCCAACATTATGTCATGTTATTTTATTTATTAAGTACACAATCATGGAACATTGCTGGTGTTGAAATGGGGCAGCTCTGTAGAATCTGACTTGTGGCCGTGACAAGCTCCCCTCTTTACCTAGTGATAGTTTTTTCTACACAAAGGCATGTCGCAGGCACTATGGAAAAGAGAGAACAAGATATCAACGGCTTCCTTCTTTGTCTCTAACAGTCCACCCACTCTCGTCACAGCCCTTCCCACAGTACACAAGGACACCCATATGTCCCCTGTACCCTTCTACAGGTCAAATGCATATCAACCATCCTGGAATGGTTACTTATTTAGGAAAGTATGGGAAGAAATTTTAGAGAATAAAAATAGCTTGACCTATATGCGTGATCTGTAATTGGCTATGGGGCACTGGCGTACAGTTCTCTGCAGGACAGCTGAGGGTCACGACTTCAGAGCCCACTGTGTTTACTCCCTGCCCTGTGTTAATTCATGGTCTATGTAGTGCAACATTATTTACACCCTGTAGTATTTCATTGTCTCTTATTCACCACTGTCCACCTACTTTATTTACACCCTGTAGTATTTCATTGTCTCTCATTCACCACTGTCCACCTACTGTATTTACACCCTGTATTTCATTGTCTCTCATACACCGCTGTCCCCCCGCTGTATTTACACCCTGTATTTCATTGTCTCTCATACAACGCTGTCCACCCACTGTATTTACACCCTGTAGTATTTCATTGTCTCTCATACACCACTGTCCACCCACTGTATTTACACCCTGTATTTCATTGTCTCTCATACACCGCTGTCCACCCACTGTACTTACACCCTGTATTTCATTGTCTCTTATTCACCACTGTCCACCTACAGTATTTACACCCTTTCGTATTTCATTGTCTCTCATACACCACTGTCCACCTACTGTATTTACACCCTTTAGTATTTCATTGTCTCTTATTCACCACTGTTCACCTACAGTATTTACACCCTGTATTTCATTGTCGCTCATACATCACTGTCCACCACTGTATTTACACCCTGTAGTATTTCATTGTCTCTCATACACCGCTGTCCACCCACTGTATTTACACCCTGTATTTATCTCTCATACACCACTGTCCACCCACTGTATTTACACCCTGTATTTATCTCTCATACACTGCTGTCCACCCACTGTATTTACACCCTGTAGTATTTCATTGTCTCTCATACACCACTGTCCACCCACTGTATTTACACCCTGTATTTCATTGTCTCTCATACACCGCTGTCCACCCACTGTATTTACACCCTGTATTTCAGTGTCTCTCATACACCGCTGTCCACCCACTGTATTTACACCCTGTAGTATTTCATGTCTCTCATACACCACTGTCCACCTACAGTATTTACACCCTGTATTTCATTGTCTCTCATACACCACTGTCCACCCACTGTATTTACACCCTTTAGTAGTTCATTGTCTCTTATTCACCACTGTCCACCTACAGTATTTACACCCTGTATTTCATTGTCTCTTATTCACTACTGTCCACCCACTGTATTTACACCCTTTAGTATTTCATTGTCTCTTATTCACCACTGTCCACCTACAGTATTTACACCCTGTATTTCATTGTCTCTCATACACCACTGTCCACCCATTGTATTTACACCCTTTAGTATTTCATTGTCTCTCATATACCACTGTCCACCTACAGTATTTACACCCTGTATTTCATTCTCTTATTCAACACTGTCCACCCACTGTATTTACACCCTTTCGTATTTCATTGTCTCTCATACACCACTGTCCACCTACTGTATTTACACCCTTTAGTATTTCATTGTCTCTCATATACCACTGTCCACCCACTGTATTTACACCCTGTATTTCATTGTCTTATTCACCACTGTCTACCCACTGTATTTACACCCTTTCGTATTTCATTGTCTCTCATACACCGCTGCCCACCCACTGTATTTACACCCTTTCATATTTCATTGTCTCTCATACACCACTGTCCACCCACTGTATTTACACCCTTTAGTATTTCATTGTCTCTTATTCACCGCTGTCCACCCACTGTATTTACACCCTGTATTTCATTGTCTCTCATACACCGCTGTCCACCCACTGTATTTACACCCTGTAGTATTTCATGTCTCTCATACACCACTGTCCACCTACAGTATTTACACCCTGTATTTCATTGTCTCTCATACACCACTGTCCACCTACTGTATTTACACCCTTTAGTATTTCATTTTCTCTTATTCACCACTGTCCACCTACAGTATTAACACCCTGCATTTCATTGTCTCTCATACACCACTGTCCACCCACTGTATTTACACCCTTTAGTATTTCATTGTCTCTCATACACCACTGTCCACCTACTGTATTTACACCCTGTAGTATTTCATTGTCTCTTATTCACCACTGTCCACCTACAGTATTTACACCCTGTATTTCATTGTCTCTCATTCACCGCTGTCCACCCACTGTATTTACACCCTGTAGTATTTCATTGTCTCTCATACACAACTATCCACCCGCTGTATTTACACCCTGTAGTGTTTCAATGTCTCTCATATACCACTTTCCACCCACTGTATTTACACCCTTTCGTATTTCAATGATTTCTTCTTGTCTTTCTTCTCTCAGCCTCCATTAGCCAACTTGGAACAATAAAGTCATAATAAACTACAGCAAAAGAAACATACTTTGGCACAGCCAATAGTTCTGCAACCAACGTCAGACCTATTGGCTTTGCCAACGCTTATTAGATATGACATCTTACATGGATTCTCCCCTTCCGACCCACAATGTCCTTCCCTTCTTATGTGTGTCCTACTCTCTCCCATATGACTCTGGTGATAGTTTGCTACACTCCAGTCCCATTTATTTCCCTGAATATATCTCTATTATTTTTGGCATTTCGTTGCTGTTCTGGGGGCTCATTCTATACTTCATTAGACTTTAAGTACCAATTTATAACATGCTCTTTATTGGATTCTTCAATAAAAAATATTACCAATGTGACTAACAACAAAGAGAATTCATAGGAAAACAAACATAAAATAAAAAGTGCACAGCATGGGCGGAAACTGAATACCTAAAATGTATTAAAGAAAAAGAAAATGAAGGTTCTGTGCTGTGGAACCTGGAAATGACTTTCCCCAACTCTATAGTACTCCGGAGGCCCCTAAAATGTGAGTTTTTCAGTTAAGCTGGAGTCAGTGGCGTAGCACAAGCCTCACGCGCCCTCATTTAAGGAGGTGAAAATGGCCCCCTGGCTCCTGGTTGGGTAGAGAAAGACAGCTATAGTCAGTGTACCCCTCCCATTCCTAGGCCCCGATGCCACTTCACATGCTGCACCATTGGTACGTACGCCCATGGCCAGAGTCTAAAAGTAAATAAAGGGCTGATGATAAAGCGAGTCAATAATACTAGGCAGGTGCCTAGGGTGCCAGCACCAGACAGTGCCAAATTGACACCAAAAGTATCAAATATTACCAATTTGTTCCAAGGAGGGAGCAAAAAATAAAAATAGAATTTTGCTGAAGGCTCTAGATAGTTTTGCACTTGGTCTCAAATGTGACTCAAAAATGTGCAACAACCACAGACATGTTCTCCCTTCCTTTGCAACTGGGAAGACCACTGATACAAATGAAATGTGGCATAACAGCCAGAGATGCTGGCTTTGGAACTGGGGGATCATGCTCGAGTCTCAGCGTTGGTTCAACATCCTGTGATTCTGGGCAAATCACTTAATATCCCCGTGCTTAAAAAATAAGTGTGGCCTTGTGTAATGTAACTGGTGCTCATGTAAAGCGCTCCAATACCTTGGGGGCGAGCTTGCGCTATATTGAACTATTAAAAAAAGTACTTTCTGTCATTTTCTACACGTACATCCATTTTCAAACATTCTTGAGCCATTTTTTTTAATCTCTTCTGTGGAGACCTGGGAACGTTTCCATGTTCACTATCAGCATCGGGGACACTGCAGGGCACTGAGGAAACACTCCGTGCCATCCAGGGAGACGCTCCAACTCAAACAAATGCGAGGCCAATTGCATTTCCAATGATTGCTTACCTTCCAATGCGTCCCAGCAGAGTCCTGTTCCTGGAGCTGCAAACCTTCTCCTGGCCCTGTCAGCTCTGTGCTGCCTCATCCATTCTCAGAGGAGCAGTGCCTTGTGAGGAATGCTCTCACTGGGGCCCCCACCCCCATCCTTTTTCCGGTGGTGGCTCTGACTGAAGAGAAACAATGTAACTTGTTACTTTGTTTCTCTTCAGTCCTGGGTCAGCGCGAGGAGCTCAGAGCAGGCTGCAGACTGCACCTGCTTTCTAGAGCAAGCCTTTCTCTCACACTCACAGCTCTTTAACGAAGAGCTGAGGGGGCCCCCTTCACCTACCGAAGACTGGGGACCCCCCGCACCGCGGGGGCTGCGGGGGTGTTTGTTACGCCCCTGTCTCAGCATGCTCAATGTTTCCCACTTTTGAGGGGAGGCACACTCACCAGCAGCTCAGTCCGGGGTCTCCTTGCTGGCTGCGGGTGCTCTCCCAGCAGACGCGGCTTCAGTGATCACTGCAGATTCAGTGGTTTTGCTTTTGAGCAGGCAAAGAGGGTGATACCCAGCCACAAGTGGCTTGATTTGGGCACAGAAGAGGTGGGCCATGTGTAGTTCTCTGTGACTGTTGTAGCCACTCACAGGCCGGTCTCCTTCCTGCAGTGCTGGCACACTCAGGCCTGGGCCCATCTCCGTCTGGCAGTGCAGCCATCTCAGGCCAATCTCCTCCTGGACAACGCAAACACCTACAGGCTGATCTTCTTCTGGGCGTTATGACCATGCAGGGCCGGTTCTAGGATTTTGGGGGCCCCGGGCGAAGGGGAATGTGCGAGGCCCCTCTAATGTACATAATTGACACCTTCAGGGCTCCGGAAGCGGCTATGTGCAGACTCCTCCTGGGCCGCAGCTCCCCTCTCTGCCACCAACAAGCACCTCTTTTACCGCTCATATCGGGCTGAAGGTGGGAGAATTGCTTGGGGGATGGCTGAGTTAAAACAGTGCAGACTGTTAAGTGCTGACAATGGGTGTCACGCAGTGTCTCTGAATGGCCAGCCAGGCAGGAGGCATAATTGCAGGACACACCTGCAAAATGCGTCTCATTGGAACTGGCACAAGATGAAGTGTCCACCTCCACTAGGCCTCCCCCCACCATCCCTGAGAGGCCCAGGGAGGGGGCCCCCTCCTGTAAGCCCAATTGCAAACAGACACCTTTCTTCAATGGGATCGGCAGGGGCACAAGAGGTTTGGTGGTGTGTTGCACTGGTGCGGGGCCCCATGCTGGTGGGCTGAGAGCGATGCCCTGGGCAGCTGCCCATACTGCCCATGCCTAGCGCCGGCCCTGTGACCATGCACAGGCCGATCATCTTCTGGGCAATACTACCAAGCACCGGCTGATTCAGATTCAGATCATAGCCCTGATCAGGCTTGGCGATCTCCGTATGAGTCATCATTGTTCATGCCAGGAACCACTTCTGGAGAGACTGTAATATCGCAGACACCAATGTATACAGCTCCCCCTCTGCACTCCTCCCCTAGGATCCACTGCACTTCAGTCCTCATGGACAGTCATTTCTGCAGGGTTGGCATGTTCCTTCTCTCGCTCTTCAGGTATGCTGGCTTCCAGGCGTTTCAGGACAGGTATAAAGCTCTTCAGCAAGAGGTCAGATTCTGCTGATGTCACCTCCCATCTGGTAGATTGCCTGTCAAGCAAACACCAGAACCTGGAAGCATAGTAGCTCTTCAGGTATTCTCTGGAGCATTCTCTTCCTTGGCCAAAGAGGGCTTCGAATTAGTACATCAAGTAGGGTCCCACTTTTATACAGTAAAGCAGTGAGGAGATGTGCATCCACTGTTTGCACTTTCAGAACCTGCTTGGTGTGGTTCTCCTTTCAAGTCTCCTTTCCAGGCTGTTCTCCAGACACTGCCTTTGTGTAGAGTGATGCTTCTCACAGTAGGAATGTTTCCAGCCTAGGTCATCAACAATAGAGCCACAAAGAGGTGTGATGTTTCTTCTGGCTGTTACCAGCCAACTGAAAGTGCAATCAGAGAAAACAAAAGGCTCCCCTTCACCTTGCACAAGAGCGTCTGCAGTCCCACGCTTCACCCCTAACATCCACCAAATGGTAGTTCAGGAAAACTAATCAGCAGCCCTTTGCTTATCTAAATGTCTAATTACATTTCTAAGGGATGCTTGTCTCCTCTTCCCTCATGTCACTGTCTAGGTCTCCTCCCTCCATCACCAGGAATGTCAGCAGTACACTTCCACTATCTGGAAAATAAACATCACCTGCATCTTGTACAAAAGGCCAGGAGTATCTAAAATGGATGTCATAGGCCTGAATTATTCTAGTACACTCGCACACCATGCATGTACCATGCAGGCACATATGCGAACACGCACAACATACACTTGGGATGTTAGCATTAGGATTTAGGTAAGTGCATAGAAGTGGAACTTTATATGAGTGATTTTATAAGTCCTCCACTCTAGTCGCACAGATAAAAAGGTCTGGTCACAACTATGGAGTCACAAAACACAGTATGCTGCCACCATCTCTCTATGTATTAAACCCACAACAGGAACAGTAGACCACTGTTGATCAATGAGGGCACACTCAGTACAGCCTCCAGGTCACAGGGCAGGTTCAAGACAGTAGTTATATCAAGGCATAGGTCTAGGTCTCTACACACCTGCTAGATTAGCATGAAACCAAGACCAAAATAAAAAAACAGAATACCAGATACCCACAGTTGGACATTTAAGGCAGGAGAAAACAACTGTACACCATTATGGGGACATTGCCATCACAACTGGTGACATTACATATCACCTTAGCATTAACATTATGGATGAATTCACAATGCAGTATAATTTCTTTGCATGGAGAAGTATTATTTAATAATGAAAGGTTGTACATTTCTGTTATTTATTGGTATACATTTTGTGGGTTTGTAAGTAGTGCATTTGGTGCATGAATTATAGTTTTTATGGCAGGGACATGTATTATGTTATGTGTAGTTGACCATAAATGGCTAATTTGATGGGTTTCTAGGTTTTATTCCATAAACATACCTGTTCTGTGTTTTTTTAATGGAATTTCACTTTTATTTTTAAAACATACCATAAGTTGTTATGGGCAGAAGAACTTAGCTTTAATAATTTTTTCAATTAATCTCTGTGTTTTTGTTGATGATATACTACTGTATCCATCTTCTATGAAGGCAACCCAGCTGCCCAAGACATTTAGCTGTGTGCAGCAGGTATTGCCCAACCCTTCACATACAGTAGAGCCCACTGCGCACCACATTCGACCCTTCACACAGCCCTCCACTGGTGGAGGCTCCAAGGTCCACAGTGCACACTGTGCATAATCTTTGCATATGTGTGATGTGATTTTGTTTGTTTTAGTTTTTTTTCAGGATTTACAATAACTATATTGAATTTTTTAGAAAACAATTGTAAATCTATCCGTGGGAATCAAAGGCATTCAACTGAAACACTCAATTCATTGACAGCACCAAAGTCATAAGCTGATCAAAAGAAATTTACTACAGAAGAAAATCCTAACCCTAACTACATAGTGGCATATCTATCTATCTATCTGTCTGTCTGTCTGTCTGTCTGTCTGTCTGTCTGTCTGTCTGTCTGTCTGTCTGTCTGTCTGCCTGCCTGCCTGCCTGCGTCTTTGTCTATTGATCCATTGTGTTTTCCAACAGGTGGCTTTCGGAGAGCCTTTACCTCGATCATTTCCTGCTTTCCTTTGTGCTAATTTGCCCTCTTACTGCATGGGTAGCACCAGGTTTCTTCAGAGCATACATGTGTGCTGATGAAGATGATTGATTTTTGCTTACACAACTATATTTTCCCATTTGAAAACACTTACTTTAGACAATGGACTGGTACTGTGATGGGTACCTGCTTCACCCTCTGCCACACTAACATGTTTATGGGCTGATGGGAGGTGGAGGTAGTCTGGACACCTGATAACAAAGGCATGCCTAGATACATCTTGTTATGTATTGTTATATTGATGATTTATTCATCAATTGGGAAGAGGACAGTGAAGATGATCACGGTTTCATGAATTCATTACAGATTAATGACCTTAACCTGACTTTTACATACATCAGCAGGTTTAAGATGTATTATTTGGATATTAAGGTACAGGTCATTTAGAATAGACTGCTGACTAAACTATTGTGGACGGACACCACAGGCGATAGCATCTCCCATTCTAATAGCCACCACCAGCCTGTTAGAATAAAATGGAGTATGCCATATGAGGAGCATTTTAGGGTTAAACAGATCTGCACTACTAACATACTCTCCAGAAAGGAGGAAGCAAGGAGCCATCACACATTCTCACAGATTAGTTATCCCAAAAAGATACTATCACAGGCACCCAGGAAGGTTGAATTGAAAATGAAGGAGGCGTTGGTATTTGGCAGTTATACAAACAAAAGCAAAACATCTATGAACATCAGGTTTATTACTACCTTTAACCATAAATCCAGTGAGATCAGCAAAATGTTTGCCTACTATATTAGTGTTCAGAGTGCTGATCACATTATTGGTAGGGGCTTCTCCCGTATGCATCTATTACCTATCTTAAGTTAAAATCACAAAGGGAAATACTAGTCATTAGTCACTACATAAAACAGGAAGCAAAATGTTGTCTTAGGCCCCTCAATGTTTTCAAAAAATGTGGGCAACTGTAAAACATGCAGAACCAGCCAAAATGTGAAAGAGTTTGTTTGTGCACAGGACGCAAGAGGGTGATTCAGAAATGTATCAAGTGTGCGTCTGATTATTGCATGTATATTTTACAGTGTTCAAGTGATTTATAGTATATTGGCTGCACCATTTTCCCAGTCTGCGTGAGGATCTTGGAACACATGCGAGAAGTGAAAGATGGTGATCCTACTTATCATATTGCAAGACGTTTCTCAAACCATCAAAACCAATGATACTTTATTTAGCATTGATAGGATATTGTTAAACAAAAGAGGAGGTGATCAAGAGAAGATGTTAAGGAAGTTAGAGTCTAGATATATCTTTATACTCAACATCAAACACTCATTTGGGTTGAACATGGATGACGAAATGGAAGTATATATTGATAAATCAAGTTCTTTAGGAACTGTTTCTGCATACACTACTTGTTCCTGAGTTCTTTTCTTCCCCCACCCCCTCTTTTCTTGGTTCACCTTCTCCTCTCTCTCTCTTTCTATTCCTGTTCTTGTCCAGCTACATAAGTATTGGATCCCCTTGTTTGGATTGGATATATTTACAAGAGGGCATACATCTGGGGAGACACAAGTAGATATTGATCATAATGATTTTTGCCTGTTGAAAATTCCCCATTAAATATTACCTTGACTCAATGACGCATGGATAGTCGCTTTCTTGTTTCAACTTTCTGGTTAACCATATACAACAGACTTGAATGCATTGTGGGAGATTATTGATTATCATGTAAAGATTGGTGCCCACCATGGCCTTGCAGGCTGAACAACATACATGCTATGCCCATTCACATGGGTTGGTAAGAGATCACAGGGTAATCCGACTTGGATCCTATTGTGGATCTTTTTGTTATGGTTTCAATATCCACTGGGGTGTTATTTCCATATTCCCTCATATACATTTATTATCCGCATGCTACTTTTGAAGCTTTCAAGTTATTTGCTTCAGGTATGTAGCTAGAGCCGACAGATGTTGATTCAATGGTAAAATTGTCTGCATACACTATAATCTGAATATAGCACGTTTTGAGCGTTTTGTATTCCTCTGACCCTTTCCTCAGTTTTGGTGTGCTCCTATATAACAGGTGACAGATAATCTTTTTTTTTTTTTTCATTTTTATCATTGATATGTAAAATTGTGGTGAATCGCTTACTAATTTCTGTATTTATTTCTTAGCAAAGTTATTCTATGGAATTATCAATTCTCTTCTCAAGATGAATTACTAAAATGCATGTTTCTGATTAGACCCTTCTGATATATTTGTTTGAAGTACATCCTTGCACATAGTCTTTTTGCCCTTTTCTACATGATTTTGCATTTATCTAGGGTATATGGGGTTTGCACTTTGTTTTGATGAAGGCTTTTTGTTAAAATGCATTAACAGCCTAATAAATGAATATATTTTTCTACCTTGGAGTGTTAACCTCGTTCTGGGAGAATTTGTGTGTATAGAACTATTAAAAAAAATAATGAATAATAAAAAATAAATTACATTTTGAAACTTAGATTTAGGGAAATTAGAAATAATTGAAATTAAACATGTAGGGGCCAATTACGATGGCGGGCGGATCGCCACCGCGGGGCCGGCGGTGAGGACCGGCGGTGGCGATCCGCCCGCCATCAACCTGAATATTCCCACCGGCAAATTAGGATGGCGGTGGGAATGGGAATGGTACCGCGGCGGACGGAAAGACCGTCCGCCGTGGTCCCGCAAGGCGGTCCTTTTCCGCCCACCTTGCGGAACACGGTACAATGGGGCAATGTAAGCGGTGCCGTGCAGGCACCGCAGTGGGCATTACGATGTCTGTCTTTTGCGGCGGAGATCCCGCCGCAAAAAGACAGGCGGAGAATGCCTTCGGGGGCCCGTTGCAAGCCCCCGGGGGAGGGGAGGGCTGGGGGGGCTGCACGTGGGGGGTACCTATGGTACCCCCCTGCATTTGCATGTACAAGGTGGCAGGCACCGCACGGTGCCTGTCACGTTGTACATGCAAATGCACAACATGTATTTTTGCATTGCGGCGGGTGCTGCTTGCAGCACCGCTCGCCGCAATGTAAAAATACGGGATGCGACCGCCAGTGTGGCGGGCACATCCTAATTTGTATAGCGGGACCGCCGCACCTATGGCGGGCGGTCCCTTATTGCCAATGCGATGGCGGGCGGACTTTGTCCGCCCGCCATCGTAATCGACCCCGTAGTTGTCAACAATATTTACTACACAATAAATAAAAATGTTAGTGAGGGTGGCCTTTTTAAATTTATTGTGTAAACATTATTATTTGTAAATTAAATGAATATTTGCAATTAATTAATAACTTAATGCACATTTAATATGATGAGTTAATGTGCTTTAAAATATTATTGTTATTTGTTCTAGGGTAAAATTAAATATTTAAAATAATTTACATCTATATTTTTCATTGAAATATTTTCCTAATTTCTTTAAAGAACATTAATCGTAATCATTTTCACTATACTTTCCTATATAGAGATCTCCAGCTACACGTGCAAAGTTACTAGAAGAAAACCGTGCTGTAGGAAGTTCCACCCCCTGATTTGAGGGGATGGAAACATTTAAGTCTATACCCAGGTGTAAATCTGCACGCACAAATCGTGAGTAGCCAAAAAAGTGTAGAACTACATCTAGATGTAGTAGTAAAAATGTATGTGAGGAGGCCCTCTAATATCCATTATTCTTCACAGATTACTTACTAATTGGCTCTTCGATCAGTAGCAGCACCACCCCCCTCTTCCCCCAGCGCCTTGAGACCCTCGCGGGTATGTAGTGCACTTTATAAGTGACATGATTGATTGATTGATTGATTGATTGATATATCTGGATGAAAAATAAACAGGTGTCAGACAATGATTACTATGGTGTTTTTGAAATTCGTTTTTGTCAATAAAGGGTGATTCTAAAAATAACCTTTTTTGAGTTTGATTGTTTTTGCATGTGTTTTGCTTTTTACATAGTTTTACCTTTTCTGCAAAAATTGAAGTGAAAAACAACCACTACAATCGGGGAAATGGGTAAAAATATGTGACCAGGAAAGCTACATTTAGGCCGAAGCTCCTTGTTGTGATCGTCGAAGAATTTTCTTACAAAACGGTATTTTTCACACAATACCAAATACGAGTTATGTATTCAGTGCAGTGAAGGGTCATTATCTTCATTGCAAGATCAACTTCATCTTGTTCTTCCTGCTATATTTGTTGAGACAAGGGGTTTGAACCTTGACTACTGATAGCCTTCCTTTTGTTCTGCCCTCTTGTCCCTTCATGCACAATGCCACATCTGGCTTTAAAAGGACAGGGTAGTTGTCCCAAATTAATATCTTCCAGATTTTCCCCAGGGCTTTTTTTCCTCATAAAGATTATATACAACTTTGTGAACATTGAGCTTTTTTAATTGTTTACATACTCTCAAGCCCAGGAACCATTGACTAATTCTCCCTCTTCTTCGGAGTGTTCCTAATCAGTAATTTCTGCAGATGTCGCTGCTACTGGGAATACGTTCTGGAATGTCCTTCAGGTTATTACCTGCTGTGTAAACATCTCTCCTTCTCCAGTGATAAAAACCATGGTGGCGTTGAAATATCTTAAAGGTGTTGCTGTGTCTCCTCTGGAAAGCAGAATTAACTGATTGTTGGATAAAGAAAAGGGTCTTGCCTTTGTACAGACAGTGAAAGAACATAAATGAGATATTCAATGAAATCTCTTATGTGCAGCACGGTTTCAAGCTTGCAAACCCCAACCAGACGTTCGCAAGTCTAACTATGACTTTTTAAGGTGGGACATCCCGTTTAGAGTTTGTAGGCTTCCGCTTTAGGGTCTTTCAAACTCTGCGGATGAGAAGCGAGTCTGAATTTGCTATATACTAGGATTGACATTGTGATCCTAGGTATCACCTAAAAATTAAGTACAATTAGTAAGACCTGTATTGTTACCTCTTTGTTTTTAACAATATAAGCTTGTGAGCACTGGAAGCAAAAGCTGATGAGCTTAAAAGAGGATGTCGCACTAATGCCAATGATGTTTTAAGGTAGAAATTCCTGTTTCAAATTTGTGGGCTCACTGGTCCAGTCTTGTGAATGACGAGCATTAAACATAAGTGTGCATACTCAATGAATGGACATAATAATCGACAATTAGACTGTAGGCATTGCCCAATAATGTAATCGTAACAATGCATGTGTTTATAGAAATTTGAGCAGTGTTTTTCATAGGGCTATACCTAAGCTTGCGAGGATGTACTACGGAGTTCACAAATTTAAAAACAAGATAGGCGGCCTGGCCTGTGAATGGGCTCACATGCCCATTAGCAAGCATTTCGACTTCCAACCATAAAACAAAGATTTTTACTGGTTGAGATACATTTTAATATTTTCATTGGTTAATGAATCACTCTCATTGAAAACCACGGCTGCAGATCTCACCGTCTCTGAGCTGCACCTCTGTCCTTTGCCCGTGCCCAGCGACCAACCTGCAGTGGTTGCACAACCAGCCCTGCTCACATCTAATTGCCAGGCACAACTTTCATGGGTCTTCTGACCACCACACACTGCAAAGAGGGGATTGGGAATAGCACCTGGCCCAGCACTCCACCCTCATTGAGCGCCCACCCACTGCTGCACACAGCTGAATTCCATAGAAATCGGTGTTTGGGCACACAGCTTTTGAACAGGGCCTGCGCCCAACCCAACTTGCAGAGTCTAACCTTTGTATCTCTGAGGACTACCTGAAGTAGTAGGAGAGGACATGAGTTCTGGTTTTAAACCACAACTCCACTAAGCCCAGTCACAAGTTCAGCGAAACCGACCTACAAATCAGCATAAAAATCAAATTTGGTCTTTTGGGGAGTACCTCTGGGACCACCCACATGGGTCTGTCTGGAGGTCAAGGTGAAGGCAACACTCGTATATTGACAGCTGCAGCAGAATTTTTAATGTGATGGCTAGCCACAATCTAAGCATTCGGGTTCACGGGTCAAGGTTCAGGTTTGGGAATCCCCTTTGGACAATGGGGAAAAGGCTCCCTTGTCCAAAGAATACATTTAGTTTTTAAATTGTTAAGCTCTCAGACTGACTGTTCTCAAACCCGGCTTGTGAACAGGTCATGAAGTGACGGCTAGATAAACAAAAGGCTCTGGATGATTAATTTGTTGAAGCTCTCCTGACATCTTCTTATAATGCTAATTTCTCAAAAACTACTGAAAACGTTTACACCATACCAAGCTAAGGCACTCCTCTGAGTCAAATTCTATTTTCCTTCTTTAATGTAGAGCAAAGCTTCTGATTAGAGTTAGCATTGAGAACACAACATACACCCAAGTTTTCTTTCATCCAATTTTATATTGTATTAGAATGATTGACACCGTTACTATGAAATCTGACGAAATCCAACATTTGCTTTTCTGGTATAATATTTGAAAAACTTGAACATGGATGAATTCATAAAAATAACAACCAGTGCAAAAGGTTGTATGATGAAATCTTGTTTTTAACAGTATATAAACTGATATAATACCCAACTTCTGATATGGGTTTAGATACAATAAAAATATAGTGCAAAGCTGTAAAAGTATATCAAAAATCAGATGTGGAAGTCAGCACTGTATATAATACATTTGTGTTCTTGTAGACATTTGCGAGTGTGTAGTTTGTTTCATTTATTAATGGTTTGCACTTCATTTATTTTGCTTTCAAGTAGCTAGTCACAATATGCACATTTTCTGGTCTAGACTTTAGTTCCTTTAATCAGACCTGCATTGGATAGCAAAAACTATCAGTTCACCTGCATTAAATAATTTAAACTTATAGTGTACTGCCATGAAATTTGGAGGTCCTTCATCCCAACCCACTGGATGCAGAACTCCAACATATTTCCCATTCTTTTGAGTGAACTAGAAAAGCAAAACATTCAAAGTAGTTCTTCAATACTGTTAGACCTCTCAGCCTTAGGGTGGTCTTACCCCAATCTTTAGGCTTTTTGCCCCCACGTTTTGCTGAATCTTTTTGTTGGCCTTAGGACTCGGAGCACTTTACTACTGCTAAGCAGTGCTAATGTGCATGTGCTGCTTCCCAAAACGTGTGTAATTGGTGTATTCCTGAGTGACCTATTTAATCTACTTGTAAGTCCCTTGCAAGGTGGGATACCATATACACAGGGCCTGTAAATTAAATGCTACTAGTAGGCTGCAGCACTCATTGTGCCTTCCACAGATGTAGGCTTTCAAGCCTGTCTCAGGCCTGCCACTGCAGTGCCTGTGTGTGCAGTTTACTGCCACTTTGACTTGGCGTTTAAAACTACTTACCAAGCTTTAAACTCCCCTTTTATAACATATAAGTGAACCCTAAGGTAGACCCTAGATAGCCCTAAGGACAGGGTGCTATGTAAGTAACAGGTAGGACATGTACTTTTGTTTTGCATGTCCTGGTAGTGACAAACAGCCTATTTCGGTTTTCACTACTGTGAGGCCTACTCCTCTCATAGGTTAACATTTGGAATTCCTTAAAACACTTTTAATCTGTAATTCATGATCAAAGAGGAGTAGCTGTTTCATATGTTTGGAATGGTATTGATAAATCCTCCTTACTGGTGAAGTTGGATTTAACTTTACTGTTTTAGAAATGCCACATTTAGAAAGTGGAGATTTCACTATACTTACTGCTCTGTGTGCCTTATAGCATGTCTCCAATACGTCTGGACTGGGTGAGAACTACACTTTGTGCATTCCCTTCAGACAGCCACAAACATAGGAAGGCTAGGTGTGTCTGAGTACCCATCTACATATATCTGCGTTCTGATGGCCCTACCAGGGCAGGATGGAAGGAAGGGGCTAACACTTCACTTGACTAGGTAGTGTCTTGTCCCCACACAAAGGGCTGATGTACCTCCCATAGATAGCCTGGCAGACAGGACTGGGTTGAAAGGGGTCTTTGTGCACTTAAGAGAGTGGCTTTGAAGTCACCCCCATATCAAAGGCACTTTTGGGTATATGTACTGGGTCTATGACCTCCTAAAATTAGACACCTTTGGATCTGGAACTGAGGCTCTGCCAGAGGAACTGCTGTGCTGCTTAAAGGACTCAACTGGACAGCTGATCTGGAAGGCTTGCTTTTCTGTTTGTTGCCCTGCTGCTCTCTGACTCTTCTGAAGGACAGCTGGACTCTGCCTTCTCCCAAGTCTTCTCTAAGGGCTTGCTGACTTGCCTCCGGATCTCCTGAAGTCTCAAGGACTCAAAAGACTTCCAACTCATCACCTAAAGCTCCTGGGCCCATCTTCAACTCGCTCCTGATTGTGAGAAGTTGGCCTGGTATATGCTGTTCACTAATTAAAGTGGACACCTTGCACCAGAACAATTCGACTCTTATGGTAGATAGGTTTAAGACAACCTTTATAGAAAGCTATCCTAGTGGTAGCTGTGGAGAGCAGCCTTCAGGCTAAGTCTTGAAGGAATGTAAAGCAGCTTGTTTTACCACACAATCTCTTGAATCACCAAATGAAAAGACACCACACAGGTATATATATCAAATATATAGGTATTTATTAATAAACACTCTCTACTAATCTCTTTATGAGATTAGAAGTCAGAAACATATGTACAAGTCAAATATTATCAGAATAAGTTTAGCACAATCGAATATCACAATCTTAGTTTGCTAGACCTAGGTCTAGGGCATCTAGAATCGAGGGACCCCCAAGAACCACCCCAGGTAGTTGTAGGAGACCCACAGGGGACGGACGCGGTGACCTGGCACCGTGCGAGTCCTG